>JASDQU011403664.1:1258-22771 GCA_032191745.1 Picea mariana
AGTCGGTTTGTCAGTTTGAGCATTGTAAGACATGTTTTTGAGCACTTTTTGAGCAATTAATAATAATGATCCATTGGAAGCTGGACCAGGAGATGTAGCCCATAAGAGGGGTGAACTCCTTTATCAATTGCTGTGCTTATGTGTTTATGTTCATTGATTATGCTGCTGTCTATGTATAATTTGCATAAGTAATCCTTTAATTTATGTGTTACAAACTGATCCTTTTTCTTTAAACACATAACATTCACTTGCAATAAGTTTTCAAGTTTTTCAAGTCTTCTTCATTTTTAGATCAATTTCACAGTTTTAACTTATTTCCTTATTGAATAGAAAACCAATTTTACTATATCTCTGTTATTCTATGTTAAGCATATTTTAATAATTTGTATTCATTTCATTCTGCTCATGAAATATAGATCAATCTTGGTCTTCATTTGATCCATATCTGTCAGCATCTTGGTTTTGAGGTTTTGATATTCTGCAATAATTTTCTCTTTGTCCTTGATCCGTTCATTTTTCTCCAAGATAGTTTTCTTCAAGATTTCGATTTCAACAACTTTTAGATTTAGATCTCTCAATGCTCTTGAATGTCTAGCTGTTGGCTCTGATGTTTCTACTGCTTGAAGATAAGATGACCCTCCTTTCAATTTTTCAATCTGCTTCTTGTACATCTCAATTTTCTCACCCATTTCTACCATTTTCGTTACAAGATGATATTTTTTTTCTTTAATTGCCTATAACTCTGGAGTCTGAACATGGTCTATCCCTAGTATTTTGAGCCTTTGTTTTAGAACTTGAATTGATTTATCTTTTCATTTAATCAATGATTGAATATATGCCTTATCTTTTGGACTAACTCCAAGTTTTATTATCCATTGTTCAAGTTCCTCAATTCTTATTTTCATGTTTCTAGTAGCCAACTTTTGATTCTTTAGCTGTGTCCTGAGTTTATCATTGATAGTTTGGAGCTTCTTGTTTCCCAGACTAGCTATCATGGCATCCATGTTTACCATTTTTGTTGTTTTCATGTGTAAATAATTTTTTTCTAAAGGAGGCATACTATTTAATTCAATAGAGATGCTTGCTACTTTCTTCTGATCCTTGGACTCCATGACTGCTATATTCAACTTCCCTTCCTGATTGTCTTATGCTGAGTTCTTTCTAGTCTGATATGACTTATGGTCATTGATTTTAGGAATCATGCTTTTCCTAATTCTTGCACCTGTCTTTCTCATTTGCATGAAATGTTCCACTTGATCTAGCTTCTTTGATTTTTCAACAGTCTCTGATTCTGTCTCAGTCTACTTTTCTAAATATGTTATTTCTACTATTACACTAGGACCCTTTTTCTTTGGTATGATTTCTTCAGGTACCTCCATTTCTAATTCTTCTTCTTCAAGCACTTCTAGTTTTTCTTTTTTGTTGATATTGCTTCTTCTATCTCTAAATCTCTCGAGTTGGAGTCTGCAACTTACCTTCTATATGTATTTTCAAACTGTTGTGGTGTTTGTGTGACTGGATGTTTGACAGATTGATCAGATGGTTTATCTTGAATTTGTAGAATATTCTTTACATCCTTCCAACTTTCTTGATTAACTAACTGCTCCAGTTGCTCTTTCCACTGATGCAGATAATGAATTTTCCCATGTGAAATTATTTTTGATGAGATTATGCCATGAGGGTTATAATTCCATGGCTCTCCTTGTTGTAATCCCAAAGATGAAAGAATTTTGGCTGTCACCTGTAGTGATGATATGGAGTTTATAATAAAAATACCAACATCCTTTTTCAATTTAAAATTTACCTTATGTTTGTTTGACACAAAGTGAATTTCATCAGAGCTCAATCTTTGCCTAACATATTCCAGAGAGAAAATTCTTGGAGTAAAGAAAAATGGTAAGAGGAAAGGATGAAGTTGAAAACCATAAATTCTAATTTCAGTGTAATGTTCAAATATATACCAATCTCCCACCCTTGTGTCTGGACTTAGCTACAATAGTCTTTTGCACCCAAGAAAGATTTTAGGGGGAGCCTTATCATGTATGATTTGATATTCTTTAGACATAAACTGATCAAAAAACCGTGTAAGATCAAAATTTAAATGCTTCTTCCTAATCACAGAAGTCCAGTGAGTAAGTGAATCTTGATTACCTAGTTCATCTTCAAGTTTCAACCCTAGATGAATAAAACTAAAGGCTTGTGTGAACAAAAAAGGTGAACCAAGTAGGAATGATATCTGAAGCTTCTTAGGGATTCGAATTCAAAAAGCTGGTAATGAATTTGATCTGATAGGAATTGGGAATAATTGAATCTAGTGATAGGTATAGCTATGATTGGACAGATGGATACCATTATCCCTAAGACAAATTCATTGACTGGTAAATCGTTCTTTTTTCCCAGCATCATAGAAATCATTGAAATAATTTTTTGATAAGTTTCACGGAACAAACTTGATTGAATGGAAACATTATCACCAGGTACATCAAGGTTCCTACAAAGGTACGCTTGCAACACAAAAACTCTATCTTTTGATTCCAGTTCTCTGAACGATTTAGCCACTACTAATTCATTTAGGGGTTCGCTATCAGGATTATGTGGCCATCTCAACATCTGATTTATAGTTTGGGTATTTAAGTCAATGAGGATAGACCTGGATCTAAAAAATATGGTTCTCTTAGATGGAACATAGTTCTCAATTGACCATACTACAAACTCCAGAAAATGGTAAACTTGTGGTATTATAAACTTGGCGAGGTCAGATTCCCATGCATAATAATGGTCAATTGAGTCTTGGAAACACTGGTTTGCCTGCCGGTATAATATGGTGGATTCGAATGAAAATACAAGATCTAGAACATCTTTGTCGTTGTCAATGAGATATTCATCTACATGATTTTCAGTGTTTTCAGTTTTTTTAAACTTGGAAGTCTGCATTTCATAAATGAGAACAAAAGGATGAGAATGATTGAAGTTTACCTGTTAAAGATGCTGAGTGTGAAAGACAATTCCTGGAAGAAAGGTGGTGAATATTACAGGAGCTTGTGTTGGTTTGAGCTTTTGAACCTTCCTTGAATGTGAAATAAAATGAACCCTTTGACCAATTTTTCCTTTTTATTCTCGAATCACATACATGCCTTTTTTATGATTGGAAAAAAAATTAATTTAAAGAAATGATAAATTTAAGTTTTACCTTTTCCCCGCGCTTGATGAGATAGTAGATGCTTGTGAACTTGGTGTTGATTGTGGGGGAGGAGAGTGTGGTCAGACTAACCACATATACTGTTGGCTGCAATTAATGAATGAGTGCCACATCAAAAGTGATTTAACTCTGGTAGAGTTTTGCGCTCCCCCCCTTAATGTTAAACATCGAGCACACATGGAGGCCACAATCCATATTGATCGTTGATCTAGTGATGTGGGATCGCAATATAACTTGCGCGAAAGTAACCTGTGTTTATTAATAAAACTATGATAATAAGAAGACTATATTAAATGAATACAAATCTAACTAAAATAAAATGGGTTGTAAACCATGGAAAAATTTATTTATTTAAAACACAAAAAAGGATTTTCAAAGTTTTGTTCGAATCTAGATTTTTTTAAATTTTGGATTTTTATTTTTTATAATTTTTTAATTATTTATTTCAAAATATATTCATCTCTTGTTATTTCTAACCTAAAGATTTTAGTTTTATAAAATTTGGACTATGTTACAACAAATTGTATCTGTAATGTGTCGACTATTGTATACTCGCCTTTGAAACCTAAGTAATGAATATATGAGAAATGCTATTTGGGGCCTAAAAATTGGTTTAATTGTGTGTGAATGCTAAGATATTCATATGCACAACTGTTATCTCTGTTTCTTTATTTTTTCAGTTAATGCTTAGGAATACTCTCACTAGAGGAATTTGTCCATAGGTTATGCATTACAATCTTCCATTTTGGTTATGATGTCTACATATAATATTTTATATTCATGTGCTTAGGTTTGGTTGGGTTGTTTTATTCCCACTACTGCATTCTCTTCGACCTCGCTCCATTTCACATAAGTCTTGGTAGCGCTTCAGGTGAAACATCCTTCCCTTGTGGAAGGTTGAATATGCCATTGCTCTACACTACAACAGTGCCTTTGTTGACAAACTCTAAGAACCCTGGTCTCCAACCATGCACCAAAAAATGGTTATGTTGCAGGGACATTGATTTATGAGCGAGATTTCAGAGGATGTAGCATCATATTTCAAGTTGGACATTGACAGGTGGTGGGAAAGAGGTGTGATGAGTTCATATTTCAAGAAGTTGAGTTATGCAATAAAAATTTGAGGGTTGTGAAAGATGCAATCTATTATTATGAACCAGCCAACGATCACTACACATTTTTTTGTATCTGGTTTCTAGAGGAAGTCTTTCATTGGATCGATCAATTACAATAAGCACATGAGTTTAAAGATCGAATAAAGAGAAGGCTCTATTGGAACGTTTCACACCTAGATTTCCTCCATCGATTGGATCACCCGATTTGTCGTGTGATATATTTTTGGGTCAAGACTACGCTAGAAGGATACATCTTCGAATTTGCTGTGGAGAACCACCAATCATTTTCTAAAGAAGAAGCAGTGTTTTATGAAGGCCCTTGAGGAAGACTATTGCAATAAATTCCTCTGTGGATGAAGATCATGTTGGAGAAATAAGGGATGCTGCATGTTCCATCAAGGGAGATGGTAGCATAAACCCTTGCTCATGTGGGGAGGGTGATTCAAGTGAAGGGATCATGAGTTAGGGTACAAAATTTATTGAAAAATGGGGGGTCATTGTCGTCATGAGAAAAGTGCTAGAGATGAACAAAGTTTAAGAAGGGTTGTTATGCTTGAAAAGAATTGACGACAATAGATGAGAAACTCGAAGAAGAGATTAGATCATTTGTATAAGATGATTGACCTCGAGAGAAACCATAGGAAAGAATCGAAGAAGAAGTTGCGGGAGTTGCAGATACGTGGAAGACTGGCTAGTCGTTGGTTGAAGGAAAGATTTGGGGAGAAAGATGAAAGTTATGAAGGAAGTAGAAGATCAAGAGTTAGGATAGACGAGGGATTTAGGATCGGTGCCATTTCAGGATAAAAAGACTCAGTCATAAGCCTTGAAGGAGATGCGTGAGACTCAGGTCTTGCTACAGTGGAAGATGTTGAGTCTCATCAAGGAAATGGTATAGTATTACATAGCTACCCGACCCCCCCGGTGAAAGAATTCCATTCCAAAAGCAAAGGAAACCGCCTTGGATCACCTCCGCCCTCAATGCCTTCTACAAATCTTGTAAATTCTACACTAAATGCCACAATAATTTCTATTGTTTCTCATAGTTATAATACAATAGGTTCGAATTATAATAGTAGTGGAAGTGGAACAAGTTATTTATCTCTAGTACAACCAGGATCATCATGATTTATATTGACATGATCCCCTGGTTCTCCGATGGGAACTCAACATTCAGGCTCACTCACTCGATACACAAAATTCTGGGGTAAAGGGGACAAGGATTTAAAACAACATTGGTTGTTATGTGAGGCTATATGGAGGTCCTGCCAAACTTTAAATTCCAGTAAACTAGTCGAATTCCAGACGAATTTTAGAGGTAGAGCATTAAAATGGTAAACGAATTCCATAGAGCCTGGGAATCCTCAAGGGAATCCCTTGGGATAGCCCTTTAATATTGCTCAGTTCAAGCAATTATTTATTGCAGAGTTTCTCCTACCTAAATCTGAATAACATTCCCTCTCTGAGTTGCGAGAGATCAAACAACGAGAGGGGGAGTCTTCTTGGGCATACAACCAACGATTCAAAGATGCAATTGGGAAGTTAGAAAACCCAATTCATGAGAATAATCAACATGAATGGTTCATTCAGGGGCTCTTTCCTTTGACTTGAATTTCTTTAATTCAACAAAGACTCACCACTTTGGGTGGAACATTAAAATAATCCATGAAAATTGAAGCAATGGAAGGCTACTCGGGGAGCTTGTGCATGATGCTACCTTCCGAGGATAATCATCTTGCACAAATCTAGGGACAAATTTCCATGCCAACTTAGAAAATTTAGGAGTTGGCCTTAACTAAAGGAGGTCGACCACATGTATGGTGCACTGGTTGCTACACCGAAGGTCATATGGTGACAGAGTGTCCAGGATCGTGGGGTGGAGGAGTTGTGATCCATCCTATGCCTCCACCACCAGTCAGACCATCATGTGGTGTTGCGTAAGTTGTGATTGCAACACCATTCCATGTACCTGTACAATTCCAGGCCTTCCTGACTCAGCAAGGGGGTCAACCCATCGAGTATTGTGAGATTTGCAGACACCATGGAAATTCTCCGAGATACTACCCCATCTTACAAAAATATACATCTATCCCAAATACGGTGTATTGTGAATTCTATGGGTCGACTAGCCATACCTCCAAGAAATGTAGTTCTTTAGATGCTCTTGCAAACATACTAGATCACTCTGCCTTCATGATTGACGAATCCCCTCAAGGGTTTGGAGGAGGTCGCAGAGGCAGAGGATATTTCAGGGGAGGCAGAGCCGATGACAGTGGACCGACTTTCTGCTACAACTGTGACGAACATGGCCACCTTGCAAGAGACTTCCCACATCCGAGGAGATCATGGTGCACACACTGTAGAAATAATACCCATACTACTGAGGACTATCTTGACCTGATCACACGTTTGGAATATCAAACAAGACAAAGGGGATCCATTTTGATAAACTCAGAACCTAGGCCAAGTGTGAAAGAGAGGCAGTCCAACATTCATGTTATAAAAATGGGAGGTGCAAAAATCAGTGCCGATGCTGAACATCTTAATCGAGCTCAAATTCAAAAGGTAATGCCTAAAACCCCATATGATCCGGTACAACAAAAATAATTTTTCAGAATGCAGTAGAATTGTTCTGCCATATGTCTAATTCTGTGAAACCAGAAGTTGGGAATCCAAGCTATACCCCTCCCTGTCTAGTTGCAGAAAAGTTGGTCACATCCAAGGACCCATCGTATGAGTCAAACAACACTATTGTCTTATGGTTGCAACTCGTTTCTGATATCCTAAATGATGAACACCTTACTTAGTGGTTGCGAAACACCATTAGCATAACTCTAGGAGTTGAGGGAAATGTAGAGGGATCTATCGCTGTTAATTTGCCAGAGAGAAATGCAGGCCGAATACAAAGACGAAAGAAGAGGTTGAGACGCGAGTTCAAACTAAATGACCATATTGATGTTTATGAAATTAATGATGCCATGTTGGAGTTGGTCTCAGATGTTAATATCCTACCAAAGAAAACGTGGGAAGCTATGGGAAAACCCATACTGGTCTATTCCCCAATTCAGTTGTACATGGCGAACCGATATTGTATTTATCTAGTAGGGAGGATGGAAAATGTAGAAGTAGATCTAGCCAAAGTCAATAATGTTGTAGAATTCAAGGTCATTGATATCATGGGGGAAAAATATCCATATCCATCCTTGCTTGGGATTCAATGGGAATATGAAAATTATGCTGTGATTGGCCTGAAGAAGGAATCCATGACCTTTGTAGTGGATGGTATGAAAGTGGTTCAACCTTTATATCCATACCTAGGACCACAATACACTGAACCCTTAGAAGATAAAATGAAACCTCATGTATTGTATCATCTATATACTGTGATTAAAGGCAACTACGCAAACTACATTAATCCTACCTTCAATGGTTCAGTCAGTTGGCGAAGTATTCAGTCTGCCAGAGAAGATTAAGAGGAAACTTTCAAAAATTGACAGTAGGGACAATATGAAAATTTCTCAAGAATATGCGCCACTATTCAAGCAACTAGGTGGATTGGAAATGAACTCCGCTAACATCCAATATATGACGGTCTCTCAAATTTACGCAGTTTTCTGGTTAAAATGGAATAAAAGGTTGGGGTGGAACAAAGGATTTTGGCACTAGATATCATTTTGCGATCCTCCCCAACTTGTTGATGGGCCACCCATAAAATTAACCTGACTTCATGGGAGGATTTCAAGCTTGCCCTACAATACCAATTTATCCTTCCTTCCCAAGTTAGTCAAGACAACCAAGACTAGAAACCGAAGACTCCAGTTCTTACCCTCGATACATATGATGGATAGTTTGATCCACATGAGCATGTTGCACAATGTGTTAGAGTATGGAAAATCGTGCAACTGCCCTGGGTTGTTTGGGTACACTAGTTTGTTCATTCACTCAGACCAATCCCCAGAACTTTGTATATACGTGAAGAAAACTGAAGGAAAACCCACTGCTGGGATGTCCTTCAATGCCAATTTTGCAAGGATTTGTCTTTTGCAGGTAAGTCCCCCGAACTCACTTTAGTATTGCAAAAAATTCAAAGATTTTTATTGATAGATAAGTTCAAAGCCGCCTATCCCCCTGTAGTTTTCTTTGTGCATAAACAACTGCTCTATTTCAGATTTCACCCATCTCTTGAACAAACAAATCATGCCATTACACCACTACCTATTTAATGTAGTAAGTTTGATACCGCTCCCAATGATCCCAAATATTTATAAGACCTTAGGCATCTGTCCTTTAAAGAATCCGAAGGCACTAGGACTGTTTAGGATACCATTTCACTTGAAGCTGGTAGCTCCTACACTAACCCTTTAAAGTTGCACAAGGTTAATATAGGCAATACAAAGCATCCCAAGATAGCCTCTATAGGGGATTATTGGGATGAACAAACCATAACTGAAATTCATGCCATGTTGTAGGAATATGAGGACCTATTCCCATTAGCTTCTCGGAGCTGAAGGGAATTAAGGGAGATCTAGGAGAAATGAGAATTGAAATGAATCTTGACGTGAAACCTGTTAAGAACCAACCATACCGTCTGAACCTTAGATTCAAAGAAAAAATCAAGAAGGAGATTGATCACATGCTTGCAGCTGGGTCGATATTTCTAGTGGATGAGTTTGAGTGTATCAACCCAATTACCATTCATAGTAAAAAGGGTACAAAGGATATCAAGGTTTGTGTTGACTATCGAAGATTGAACTCTGCCTGTGTTCATGACCCATTTTTGACTCCTTTTAGTGACGAAGTTTTAGATCAGGTTGTGGGCAGGGAATCATATTCATTTACTGATGGATTTTCTGGATATCACTAGGTAAGGATTAGAGAAGTGGATAAGAAGAAAACTACCTTCATGATAGAGTGGGGTCCATTTTCTTACAACGTCATGTCATTTGGGCTCAATAATTCCCCAATAGTGTTTTCTCGGATCATGATTGCTGCATTCCAGGATTGCATCCATAAATTTATTGAAGTATATTTGGATGATTGGACAGTATAAAATCTACTCAAAGAACATATTGGTCTCTTGCGGATAATGTTGGATTGATGTCGCCAACTACAAATTTCCTTCAATATGACAAAGTGTATCTTTTTCATACCATTTGGGAATTTGCTTGGCCATATCATTTGTAGGACAGAGTGCAAGTGGACCCTGCAAAAGTTGCATTCATCAATAATATTCCTCCTCCTACCTCTGTCAAGAAGTTGCGAACTACCCTAGGACATACTGGATATTACCGTCGGTTTATCAGGGGATACGTGAGTATCACAATGACATTGGAACAATTACTTAATAAATCCGAAGGATTTCATTGGAATTCAGTTTGCGATAAATCATTTGACACCTTGAAGGAAAAGTTGAGTACATTCTCCATTCTAGTTTGACACCTCAAAAATTGGAGGAAAGAAAAACAAAAGGTTTATGCTTTAATTGTGACAACTAGTACAGTAAGGGAAATAAGTGTGGTTAGAAGAGCTTATTCTACATAGATTTTGAAGAGGAAGAAGAACAAGAACAAGAACCATCTCAATATGAAAATGTAGAAGAAATTTCTTTTGAAGAGTTGACTCCCACGATATCATGTAATGCATTGGATGGAATTAGCACTCCTCAAGCCCTCAAGAACGAAGGATATATCAAAAAGAAAAAGGTAATAGTCCTAATTGATTCTGGTAGTACTCATAATTTCATTCACTATAAATTAGCCAAAGTTCTCAATTGCTTTATATATCCAACACTAGAGTTTCAAGTAATGATTGCAAATGGAGGAACTATCAATTTCTCAGGAAAATGCCATAAGATCAATCTTACTATGGGGGAATATGTAATGAATAGTCGAATGATTTCTATACCAATGGGTAGTGCTGATGTCGTACTAGGAGTCTAATGGTTACAATCATTGGGAATAGTGGCTTTTAATTTTCAAGAACTTTTCATGAAATTTTCACTGGAAGGAAAGGAAATTGAGTTAAGGGGTATCACAGGGAAACCTAGTAAGGTGATAATCTCTAATGGCATGATAGAATTATTGAAAAATGGGCGTCAGGGTGTAATTGTACAACTATGCTCACTAGATGTTCAAACATATAAGACATCTATTCCCCCAGATCTCCAAGGGATCATTGATAAGGACTCCAAAGTATTTGAAGATATTCCCAGAGGTCTTCCACCCACTAGAAATCATGATCATGCTATTCACCTAATTCCTGGGAGTGTTCCTCCTAACATCAGGCCTTACAGATACCCTTATGCCCAAAAGAGTGAAATTGAGCGTATGGTTGAAGAAATGTTAGAGGATGGAAGTATTATACCTAGCCAAAGTTCTTACTCTGCAATGGTGGTAATGGTACTCAAGAAAGAGGGCTCATGGTGTATGTGTCCAAATTATAGAGAGCTCAACAAGGTCACTATTAAAGATAAGTTTCCCATTCCCGTTATTGATGAATTTTTATATGAACTACATGGAGAAATCTACTTCACAAAGTTGGATCTCTGTTCAAGGTATCATCAGATTAGAATGAAAGAAGGAAATATCCCAAAAAAACAACATTCCGAACTCATGAAGGCCATTATGAATTTTTGGTAATGGCTTTTGGCCTTACAAATGCACCTTCCACATTCCAAGGGTTGATGAATTTCATTTTCAAGCCCTTCCTTTGAAAATTTGTGTTAGTATTTTTTGATGATATACTAATCTATAGCAAGTCTTGGGAGGATCATGTATGACATGTTGACAAGGTGATACAACTACTAAAGGAGCAACAAATATATGCCAAACCATCCAAATGTTTCTTTGAGGTGAAGGAGGTAGAGTATTTGGGTCATATTGTATCTCATGAAGGTGTCAAGGTAGACCCTAACAAGATTAAGTCCATGATGGATTGTCTGATTCCCAAAACATTGAAGAAT
The DNA here is from genome assembly GCA_032191745.1 of Picea mariana. Lineage (NCBI taxonomy): Eukaryota > Viridiplantae > Streptophyta > Pinopsida > Pinales > Pinaceae > Picea > Picea mariana. The sequence continues at coordinate 12,531 of JASDQU011403664.1, forward strand.
CTTAGAGGATTTTTGGGTTTGATAGGTTACTACCACAATTTTATTCGAAACTATGGAAGAATAACAACACATTTAACAACATTAACTAAGAAGGATACATTTTCATGGACTCTAGAGGCAACTCAAGATTTTGAACAACTTAAAGAGGTAATGTGGAAAGCTCCTTTCTTGACCACACCAGACTTCACAAAAACCTTTATTGTGGAATGCGATGCCTCGGGAAATGGCATTGGTGTTGTCATAATGCAAGAAGTAAGGCCCCTTGCTTTTGAAAGTTGGCCACTCAAGGGAAAGGACTTACACAAACCCATTTATGAGAAGGAAATGATGGCAATATTACATGCATTGAAGAAATGGTGCTCTTTCCTAATAGATAGGCATTTCAAGGGCAAAAAAAATCATGATAGTATTAAATACTTCTTGGAACAAAGACTATCTTCAGAAGAACAACAAAAATGGGTGACCAAGATGTTGGGTTATGATTTTGAAATCATCTACAAAAAAGGGAAGCAAAATGTTGTGGCATATGCACTCTCAATAATGGATGAAGATGTTGAGGCCTTTCTCTGTGCTATCTCGATCATCCAACCCGATTGGATAATAGAAGCGAGGGATGAATGGAAGAATGAAGAAAATGTGTTGACTCTCATTCAAAGGTTGCAGCAAGATTCCAATGCATCAGATAAATTTACATGGAAAAATGATTCACTATGGTACAAAGATCTCTTCCAACTCAAACAAAAGATACTCTTGGAATTGCACACCTTTCCGGTAGGAGGGCACTCAAGATTTTTGAAAACTTACCATAGGGTCAAGAAGGATTGTTTTTGGGATGGCCTTAAAACTGATGTTCAAATGTTTGTGGAAGAATGTCTGGTTTGCCAACAAAATAAGGTGGAAAAAATTAAGACCCCAGGTCTTTTACAACCATTATCCATCCCAAGTCAGCGTTGGGATGAGGTTTCCATGGATTTCATCATAGGGTTATAGAAGTATGAAGGAAAGATTGTCATCATGGTTATTGTTGATAGACTGACCAAGTATGCAAATTTTTGTGCACTCTCTCATCCTTTAAAATCCATTACAGTTTCCACCGCATTCATTGAGACAGTTCAAAAGCTACATGGAAGCCCAAAGATTATTTTAAGTGGCAGAGATCCCATCTTCACTAGACATTTTTGGACATGATTATTTTCTTGTTTGGGTACTCAATTGGTTCATAGCTCATCTTATCATCCTCATTTTGATGGACAAGTGAACAAATGTCTGGAAGGATACCTTCATTTCTTTGTCTATGATAAACAAACACAATGGTTCAAGTGGTTACCCTTGGTAGAATGGTGGTATAACACTTCCTTTCATACTGCAACAAAAATGACACAATTTATGTCACTCTATGGATATAACCCACCTTCCATCACTTCTTCTCTAAAATAAAAATGTAAGTTTCAAGCAATGGAAGATCACATCGAGCATGAAAAACAATATCTCCAACTCTTAAAGGAAAACCTGAGCATGGCACAAAATCGCATGAAACAACAAGCAAATTGACATCACAATGAAATAAGTTTTGAAGTAGGGGATTGGGTATTTTTAAGACTACAACCATACAAACAGATGTCCCGCAAGCAAGCTAAGAAGGATAAAGCCGATGGGATGAAGCCACACCAGTGCGAGACTATTCTACTGATACTACAACCATATTTATTTTTGAAAATATCATTACTCGATTTGGTTTCCCTCAGAGTCTAACTAGTGATCAGGGTGCACATTTCATAAACAAAACTATATCTACTCTCACCCATGAATTTCTGATTCAGCACCATAAGATAATTCCTTACCATCTGCAAGCTAAGAGGATAGTGGAATCATTAAACAAGAGTTTGGAAAAGGAATTGACCAAGGTATGTTGCACAAACTGTGAAGACTAGGAGGAAAGAGTTCCAACGGTACTTTGGGCCTATCAGATTACCAGAAAGAAATTACACAAGTATACCCCTTTGCAATTAGTATATGCATGAGAGGCTATGGTACCAACTGAATTTATATCACCAAGTCTATTTGTTGTGTAAGATACCAAGATGACTGATGATGAATCCATCACAACCAGATTTACGGAATTGATGCAATTGGAAGAAGCTAGATTTTTAGTAGACTTTCATCAGACTGTTGAAAAATCTCGAGATAAGGCTTGCATGATCGACATATCAAGCATAAGTCTTTTGCGCAAGAAGACAAAGTTTTACTGTATGAAAATAAGTATCAGAAGCATCCTAGTAAGTTACAAATGCACTGGCTTGGACCGTTTATTGTTGCAGAGATACTCGAATCTGGAGCAGTCAGTCTCGTGCAACTCAATGGTATCATTTATCCTAGTTGGGTGAATGGTGCATGCCTGAAACCCTACATTTTCTCTCAATCAACATTTTTGTGCAACCCTCGTGTTTCGGGAGTGGCTTTCCTAGGTAGGATTTCCCTTTGTATTGCAATTTTCCTTCCTCTCAATAATATGATGACACGTCACTTAGATTACATGTTCTTGAGTCTCGTTGTCCAATCCCAATCATCCACCCCGGAAATTCACTTTGTGGTCAGGGATCTTGTCATCATGTCATTTCATAGCTAATGTCAACCATATTTATTTTTCGTTTCCATACGTTGTCACATGGGTTTTGATCACTGCATATTCTCACTTTGTATTCGATATATGGTTGTCCTACCATTTTCTTTGACTTACTCTTGCGTCACCCTACTTGCATGCCATTTAACTTGCCTTAGCTGCTGAAATTACTCTGTTTTTTTTTCCATTGCCGACACAGAGATCCCCTCACACAAACCAAGGTCATGTGGGACAATGATGAATGGACCAATTCTGATACCAGTCCATAGCTTTAATCTAGGATATGTATACGCTCACACTTCGACACACCAGTAGAGGACTTTCCACCGTATCATGGGAATAGTTGGGCCATGTCCCCATATTCTTCATGCTGTTATTTCCTCTACGCAAGGCAAATAACCATCTCCCATATACACCTAGCCATGTGAAACCCGAAACTTCTAAATATTGGGTATGAATGACGAATCCTTGCAGATATTTTTGTTGTTTTCCTCTCTCACTGTTGAGATCCTTTATAGGGAAAGCAAAATATCAAATAATTTTTATCCTGCAAGAGTTAGCTTAACAAACTACGGGCTATGGAGATGATGAAGCTCGTAGATGATGACCCAATTGATTTGGATCCTCAGAAGGGATGAAACCTACCAAAAATATTGACTAAAGATGTGAGGAGAAGGTGTTTACCATCAGATTATGGGACAAATGCCGCCTTCAGACTCTAATAACTAAGAGGGAAATTCGAGAGATCTCCCTGAGGTTCCATTGCAGCCAATTGCCAGCCGAAACTTGCATACTTTTACTGTTGAAATCCTCTGGACTACAACAATATAGGTTTAAGCTAGTGCAGATAAAATATGAAAGACACATAGAACTAGCTCCCTGCACTAGTGAGGCGGTGGAGAGGAAACAAATGTTGGATGTCCTTCCAGTTAGCCCGCCCCGAAGAAACCCATGGAAAATTCTCAGTCCAAGGTAGGTTATGGAAGTTACAGTCCAGTTTGGGGTTCCTTTCTCTCTGTTGTTCTACAAGCATTTGTTAATCGTTGGATGCGGAAAATAAATGCCACATAATTGATTTTTGTGGGAAAAAAGATGACTGTGGAAGAATCCAACTGAAAATGAAGCACAATAATACGCGCAACATGACATTTTATCAGCATAAGACAATTATTTTATGTTACTCAGCAAGAGGCTGACCCATGGATTTATCTTTACGTCCAATGATCAGATTTTGCTGTGGAAGTAGCATGACCATGATGCCCAGTGCAACAATTTGAGGTTGTACCTGAGTTGGACCATCCATTTGAGGGAGGCCAAAACAAAGAGATGAATACTTGACTCAGTATGAGTCAAGGTTTGTGTTCAGGGCTTGTTGGACCCTCCATTTTTGGAGAAGACTCGATTTTGCATAAATAACACAGTTTTGATGCAGTTAGGCTGTGTTGTGGAACAACACAATGCACCAATAGAGGATCCAAGCAATGAAAATCCATATCTCAGAGCGCCGACGAGGAATACAATTGTTTGCCAGCTGGAAGGAACAATAGAAAGTGCCAGAACCTTCTAGATGAATCCAAGAATATGTGGACTCAAGAAGCTGTAATGAGCGAATCAAGAAGTCCCACGAAAAGCTATAAGACAAAGACTTATGAAATTGGACAAATTTTTTGATGCTGGTGCTGCAAATGTTGATACTGATAAAGCTGTTGAAGTTTAATTGTAGAACCTTGAGCTATATTGACCCTGGGTTTTTGTACTGAGAATTGTATCTGTAATGTGTCAGCTATTGTATACTCACCTTTGATATCTAAGTAATGAATATATGAGAAATGTTATTTGGGGCCTAAAAATTGGTTTAATTGTGTGTAAATGCTAAGATCTTCATCTGTGCAACTGTTATCTCCGTTTCTTTACTTGTTTAGTTAATACTTAAGAATACTCTCACCAGAGGAATTTGTCCATAGGTTATGCATTTCAATCTTCCGTTCTAGTTATGATATCTGCGTATACTATTTTATACTCATGTGCTTAGGTCTGGTTGGGTTGCATTCTTCCCACCACTGCATTCTCTTCTAACTTGCACCATTTCACATAAGTATCAACAATGATTTAGGTGATACCTCCTTCCCTTGTTCAAGGTTTAATATCTCAGTTCTCTAAAATACAACGCTTCCTTTGTTGGAAAACTTTGAGAACCCTGGTGTTTAAGGGATTTTTCCCCTGTGACCTTGGGTTAAGTCACAAAAGAACAAGAATGAATTTATAAGATAGAACCTACCCTCATATATATCAAAGCGTATAATAAATAACTACTTTTTACAAGGAGAGATAGAGAAAGGAAGGAGCAGAGGCCTCACACCTTGAATCCTTTGTTCGATGTTGATCCTCGCTCTCGCTTCTTGAAGCTGTTACACATTATTTTAGTCACCCTGGTGATGTTTCTATAACATGTGTTCAAGCTCCCAAAATAACCTTTCTTCATGAGAAAAGTGACTGGATTCCTCTTCTTCAAAACCTTGTTAAGAAAGGAAAGTGCAGGACAAGCATAAGATATAGTGCGGTGATGCCTGATCACCGCAGTCTATCCTGAAACTGCCTTGTGGCATTTCCTCATGCTGTCCTATAGCCAGGGTGCGACGGTGTTGAAAGACTGAGAAAAGGTCGAAGTTAACAAAGGTTATATAAGGGAGTCTTCTAGAATGTGAGGTGGCATCCGTATGGTTGGGATCCTACTCGCTTCCCTGATTTGGTGGGATCATCCTAATCTCTTTAACCATCTCTCTGTTAGTGTTTCATGGAAACCTGCACAAGAGATCTAGCTAAAGCAAGTACAAAAAAATATTATCAAGAAAGGAAGAGAGATTTAATATGGAAGATTGAGAAAATATATTGACACTACTCCAATGAGCTGATGATTGATACATAGATCATGATCAATATGATACAATGAATGAGTGGAATACACTCATATATAGGGAAAATCATTCCATAATTAAGAAAAACAATCAAGCAGTTAGCTTTCCTTAGGAATGTATGCATGCATAATAGTCATGGTAAAAATAGAAAGTCTAAAATAGAACTAGTCAGTTAACTCCCACAGAACTAGTGTGTCGAAAATATAAATTTCTCCAACACCCCCCCTGAACATCACTATGGAGTAAAAAATGAGTCTCAGCTACTATTACATTTTAGGTACTCATGTACAATGCAACTAATGAACACTGAATAAAAGTGAGGAAAGAAGGAAAACCACTTGGAAAAAAAAATCCTCCTCAAAAGATAATGTATCAAAAGAAGAAATGGCAGCTGCTAGGAAATTGTGTTCTTCACTTCAAGACGATCCAACAAAGTCTGAAACTTTGGCTCACTGAAAGTCTTCGTGAAGATGTAGAAATATTTATGGATTTGATGAAGTCCTTTGGAAACCTGTCGGGCCTTGTACCTCTTGATCCTATGGACCCATATGCACCTGAAAATATTCATTTCTGGTGGACATGGAACCATATTCCAAGTCTGGTTCTGTAGGAGTGAGTCATGCTCCATCTGCATGGCTTCTTTCCATAATGGATTTCCCACAAGCTTATTGTAGGTCTGCGGATCGCTAGATTGAACCATATAGCAATGCATAGGCATTGCAGGTTCTAGAACTTAAAATACATGAGAAGAATCCTCATGCTGAGATTGAGTCCTCCTCGAATCGAATGGATTCCTTGCAAGGTTGCCTACTGCCCAAAGTGTGGTCTGTGCCTTCTTGGGCATCTACCGAAGCTTCGACGCTGGCTTCTTATCTGGATGTACTACCTTCTTATTTCCATGTACAAAATCTGAGTGTATGGAATCATCTCTGATGTCTGAAACTGATGGAAGAACAAGAGTATATGCATGTAGCACTGAAGGTGCATGCAAAGTACTCTCCTTATGTGTAAGTGGAATAGAGGAGTCATTGTCATAAAACTTAGTGAATTTATACAACCTTGATTTGTGATCCACCTCACCAATTGCAATGATGGAATTGTCATGCACGTCAATTACTGAAACTGAATCTGATGTAAATTCAACCTTTTTACCTTTTTGAGTGATCTGATAAACTAAGAGCAGATTCATGGAAATGTTTGGAACATGTAAAACATTCTCAAAACTTCCATTGTGGAGTTCCACTCTCCCTTCTCCTACTACTGCTACTGGAGTGTCCTCCCCCATGAGAATAGGGGGTCTTGAGCATGGACTCAAAGAAGATAAAACTTCCTCTTTTTCTGCCATATGATGGGATGCACTAGAATCTATAGTCCATGAATCAGACGGGGAATTAAATTCAACCAGAGCATGCTAATTACTTTTCTTAGGCACATGGTGTTCTTCCTTCTTCTTATTGGCTCCTTCAGGAATGAAGTCTCCAAGGTTGTTCTGCTGAAGTGCCTATGCCATAATATTGATCTGTTTCTTCATGCATGTGGATTCTTCATGATTCAGTTTATTGCAGTAAGTGCATTGTTTTCCCTTCTTCTTCTTCTTGGAATCTGAAGAGTCTCTGGAACCTGAAGAATCGTTGAAGGGTTTGGAATATCCCTCCTTCCCATTTTTTTTGGATGACCCTTTTCCATCATGCATGGTGAGTGCATGTGCTTTGGGATATTTCATGAGGCCCATCTATATGAGTTTTGTCTGCTCTTGTGTAAGAGACTCAATGAACTGAGCCAACGTAGGCATTTTCCAATTTGTTCCAAAAAGACATATGCCAGAATGGAAATTGGAGACATATACAACGTATTCTGGTCCTAACTTGGCCAAGATTGTTAGAATAAGTTGTTTCTCTTGTGTAGACTTATCAATAACACATTCACCCAAGCTTAATAGAAAAGATTTAAATTTAGTAAAAAAATCTTGTATATTATCAAAACTTTTAGGGTCTAAGGTATTCAACTCTACCTGAAGCATATGACCTAACATCTCATCCTGCTTTCCAAAGAGTCCTTCCAAGGTGGTCCAGATCTCATTTAGAGTCTTGCATGTGACAACATGAATCCACAAATCAGTGGAGATTAAATCAAGAAGTAGTCCTGTGGCCTCATCCTTACGGTTCACCCATCTCATCTTCTCAATCGCTGATGTAGGTTATGTTTCTGTCGCCATCGTCAAATTATATAGTCCTTTTCTTTTGAGTTGGAATGTTGCCTTGGGCTTCCAATCAAAATAATTGTATGGTGTGAGAATTACCACCAAGTTTGACTGTATAATAGTTGTCATATCCATCTCTCCCACTATTTCTAAAAACCCCTAAAAATTTACTCTCAATTTGCAAGTGAAAAATTAAGAAATCACGGTAGAAATGACACTTTAAGTGAAAATTCGTATCAGTTTCAAGAGATGATCTCGTGACTTACTGTCTGAGAAAACGGTGAGAAATATCGCCAAACGGTTCCAAACCCACTTCCAAAATGGGTCGATTTACTTCTCAAGTGGGTCGTTTACTCAAAAACTTAATATTTTTGGGAGAAATCACTGTAGAAAGGTACAACCACGGATTAGTATCAGTTTCAGGAGGCTATCTTGCATCTTACTTTTTGAGAAAACGGTGAATAATCTTGCCAAACGGTTGAAAAATTACTTCCAAAATGAGCCTATTTACTTTCCACGCAGGCCGTTTCCTCCAAAATGTAATATTTTGGGAGGAATAACTATTGAAAGGTACAACCACGGATTTAGCTTGTTGAAACCCCAATTTTCCTTATTCTTTGGCTTGGCTAGCTTTCTCCAAGCAACATAGCTCTGATACCATGTCAGTGTTTCATGGAAACCTGCAAAAGAGATATAGCTAAAGTAAGTACAAAGAAATCTTATCAAGAAAGGAAGAGAGATTCAATATGGAAGAATGATAAAATATATTGACACTACTCCAATGTGCTGATGATTGATACATAGATCATGACCAATATGATACAATGAATGAGTGGAACACACTCATATATAGGGAAAAACATTCAATAATTAAGAAAAGCAATCAAGCAGTTAGCTCTCCCTAGGAATGCATGCATGCATAATAGTGATGGTAAAAATAGAAAGTCTAAAATAGAACTAGTCAGTTAACTCCCACGGAACTAGTGTGTCGAAAATATAAATTTCTCCAACAGTCTATTTCTCCTATATAAGAATGGGTTTCTCATGGAAAAGGTTAAGAAAACAAGTAAGCAAGGAATTAATGAAGGAATAGGCTGAGAATTGTGTGAGAGATTCTATTTCAATTGATGCTTGAGGTCTTCATTTGTCCATCAAGTTATTGTGGATCCTCTTCATGCAAGTTTGGAGAAAGTGTGTGTGTTGGAGAAAGGGGCTACTAAAAGGGAACCTTGCAACATCAAGGTTGTTTGGTTGTATCTTCCACTTTTACTTGATATAATACAATGGCATGTTTCTTTCCCATAAAATCATTCTCATTTTATTACATGACTCCTTGATCAAATGTGTAAGTTTTCATTGAATATACTATTGTTGCTTTTACTTTGGTTGGTTTGTGTTTCATTGCAGATCCAATATCACAAGAGCATCGAAGTGGGGCAAGGAAAACAAAGAAATAAGGAAGCGATATTCAAAGGTATGTCACTCATCTCTTGTTTGATAGTAAATTCAATGATTAAAGCTTACGGAAAGCATCATGTCCTATCTTGTTTTGTTCTAGATCCAGGTGGATCTAGGGAGATCAGTTTATGTCTTCATTCACCGATTTATCCAATAACAAAATTGGCAACCGTACTGGGAATACGACTTGTTTTTGTTTTTTTGTTGTCCATTTTCCTTTAGCCTACTTCCTTTCATTTTAATCCAGTCTCTGAGTCTGTGGGGGATCCATTTAGACTCTTTGGATCTGAAAGTTCATTTAGACTCTTTGTCCTTCTTCCAATTTTTCTTTGTTTACATAAATATACGCACTGTATCCCTTATGCAACCTGCGAAGTCCTTGGATCACCGCACCCTACCTATTTAGACCATTGCAGAATCTCCGCATCCTATCACATATCTAGCCTACGACAACCTCAAATCATCGCACTGTACCTTACTGCTCGGTTGTGATGTTTCCTGTAGAATTTATTGGATTAGGTATTTTTGTCTTCTGTCACCCAATTTTTATTTGATCACCTGGGAAGAACTTTTGGTACCAGTATCTGACTGTTTTCTAAGTTTAAGGCTTGTTGTTGATTGGTTTTCAAGGATTGAAAACCCTTCAACATCATTTTACAAGTTTTTACTTCTGGCTTTTTGTCAACAAGGACATAATCTCTGGATTTAAATTTGAGTGCTTGATTGATAAAAGTCGTTGATTTGATTTAAAGTTTTGGATTGTTTTACATTTTCTGGATTGCTTGTTGATTGGAAAATTATTTTCGTTTGCATTTAGCGAAACACTTTCTTGTCATATTCATTTTTATCTTCATGGAAAGTTTGATTTGGGTATTTGTTGAGTGTATCTATTTTCATTGATTACATTTCCTTTCTTCAGTATATCCCTAACTTGGTTTTGGAAAGGAAGAATTAAAGTCATTTATTCTTTTTAAGTAATCATTCATAAGAAAAATTTTTGCATTCAATTTTTTTTTACAAGAGAACAAATTGGGAAATTTCATTTCTT
>JASDQU011403664.1:23871-34075 GCA_032191745.1 Picea mariana
AGAACACCGTAACCTCATGAGTGTAAATTTCCGACTCTTTAGAAAATTTCTGAATTATTTCCGATTATCTAGAGGCTTTCCAACTTCCTCCTAGATACAAGAGACGCATTCTCTGGATGAATTCATCAGGAGAACTTGTTGTTGACACTTCTTGAATACCGACCGGACCCCTTATAGGACCTGGAGTCGAGAATCCCCTTTAATTTACTGACATATTTGGAAACCTGCCTTGCACGGTGTAGGACCTTTACGACAACTTGGGGGCAGGTCCTGATTCACCTATCATATCACAACTGCCCGAAATGTCTGTTACCTACACGATACCTTTAGACCACTTTGCTAGTACAACTAGCAATATCACAGTCGTTCCAGACACATAGTCAGTTGGTCNTTTTCTCTCAAGATGGCCCATTCTACTATGGTCCCACACACTATGACTATTCCTACCTGGAATGTGGTGGTTAACCAAGCTCCCATTGGCACACCAATTTTTTCTAGACCTATCCTGTCACTTCCTCCTGGGTATCATGCTTTGGATCCTTCCATCACCGTCCCTTCCTAGGTTCCATCCAAAGTTTTTGGAATTTTTTTTCCACCTGGCTACAATGCTACTGCCGGTTTTGTTTCTACACCTTCCTAGGTCCTCTCCGGAGGGTCTTATCCACATTTTCTTGGGGGATCTGGCCCTAGTGGATCCAATCCAATTGGCAACACCCACCATTCATTCACTTATAGTTACCAGATTCATGTTGGAGGGAAATATCACGCTGGGGGGAAACCTCAATTTGGGGGGAAACCTCAGACTGGGGAACCACCATACATTGGGGGGCCACCTTCACTTGGAGGACAAACTCAGGTTGGAATCTATAACCCACTTATGGATAGAACACACTAGGATGACTAGCCCAACTTTGGAACCTTCTTTCCCAAGGAAATTCACAATCATATGGGGGGAAACAACCTCAAGTCAACTCTTCTGTACCCCCTCACTCGGGAAAGCCATATCCAAGTTCTTTGAATCCTACTTGGGGTCCGAACATTCACTCTAGTATCCCTTTTCAAGGGAACATCTCTAATCAACCCAACCCGATGGGCTATATGCTTCCAAATCCTCCACGACAGAATCTGTCAGTACTCTCCACTTACATGAAAACTGCTTACGGTCCTATTGGTATACCAATGAGACTTCCTCCCCAAAGTCACCAGTATCCTCCTGTGAATAGACAATTGCCTTTTCTAGCCACTTTGCATTTACCCGACTTGTCAAGAATCTTGAATGATCCTATCTTACATTCTCCCCATTGGCCTGTCATACCAACTGAATTACTGTTCGACATTCCCAAGTTTGATGATCGACCAAGAGAAGACCCAGACAATCATGTTATGACCTTTCACCTCTGGTGTTTGTCCAACTCTTTGATGGACAACTCCATTCGGTTACGACTCTTCCAACAAACTCTCACAGGTTCGGTCGCAAAGTGGTACATAGAATTACCGCGAGGCTTCTTTAATGACTTCAACACCCTCGCCATGGCTTTTCTCACACATTACCAACTGCCAATCTGCTATGAGACAGGAACTGAGATTTTGAGTTCCTTCAAGAAATCTTCTGCCACTCACGTTTCCGATCACATTCATGAGTGGAGACAGAGGAGATGCTTGATCAAAATCGACCTTCCTGATCAGTTATTGGCTGAATGGTTCACCAAATCATTCATCAGTAAAATCTCCCATGATATTTCCATGGGTGGAGTTGTCACTGAAGAGCAAGCGATTAGTCGCGCTTAATACCTAGATCTCGTTTATTTGAAAACGGGCACTCTTCATGACTTGATCCCTGATGCTCCCTTCCCTTCTACCATCATTACCTCAACAACCTCAACAACTTCTCATGCTGCTGATGGTGTGATTGGCACCTTCCATGCTGATGCTAAATCCACGTCGGCCACTCACACCATCCCAAATATACTGCTTCTAATGTTCAAAGTGCTCTGACTCCTACTCCTTCCACCGACAAAACTTCTGATATTAATTTAGTTCAATCTACCCCTACCGGTAAAAACAAATCTAAAAAAGGAAAGGGTAAGAACAAGGAGGATAAAAATAATAATCTGCAATCCGAAAAACCCAAGACATAGTTTGCCGATTATAAGGATAAGAATAAACCTTGATACCCTTGCCTTATTTGTGGAGACGATCACTACACGAAAGATTGTCCAAGATGTGCTGAGGTCACTAAGTTCCTTCAAGGGATTGGGAAGCCTCCCACACCTACCCTTTTGTCACAACCTTTCCCTTCTCAACAACATGCCCAATTTTTCATTCATGACCAACCCTCTCCTTCCACCACTTCATATGTCCTTATGTGTACTAGTGATTCTACCAAGAATGACATTGCCATCACCACTCGGGCCAAAGATTATTCTCCTTCAAAGGAGAAAGTTGATGATTTACCACCTTCGTTGGTTCAACCGCCTCCCTCAACTTCACCTTCCAACGGTCCTCTTCATCTCCAATGACCAGATCTTGATATAGTTCTTCGCCTTTCTCCAAGGGGCGTTGTTTAGAAGTTTTCCTTCAATCCTCATGCAGGTGCTGCTCAAAACTATAGCATTGTAGAAGACCTTGCACAAGCACCCTCTGCGATGTTAGCTCTCGAAGTCCTTCAAAGTTGTTCGGCTCAACGAACGACACTGTTAAAGGCCATTGGTGGAATTGATCCCACGTATACGAATTTGATAATTTTTGACGTGGAAGATCACAATCCAAGGCTACCTCCTTAGTTAGCATTTCAGATTCAAGTTGTTATCGAGAAAATGAATATCTGTAGAACCGTTATTGACAAGGGTGCCTCGACGTGTGTTATGTCAGTTACTTGTTGGAAAGACATTGGCTCTCCCCCCCTCACTGAATCAAACAATACACTTAAGGATTTCAATGGTTCTGGTTTTAAACCCTACAATGTTCTTCCCTTGTTGTCTATTACGTTGAAAGGCAAATCAGTCAATGTCGAGGTCGAGGTCTTTTATGAGCCTCTTGACTATAACTTATTACTTGTTCGTAGCTGGATTGATTCCATGCGTGCCATCGTGTCTACCATTTTCCATGTGTTATGTTTTCCACATCAAGGAAAAGTCGTTACAGTTGGCCAACTGGACTTTTTCAATTCTGATTCCCATACTAGAAACGTCCTCTTTATCTCGAAGACACCCCCTGGGTACGAGAATGTCGGTGTGGGTATTCTGAAAGATTCAACTTTGATGGGCACCTTCCCAATACCACCATCCGATGTTCCACCTTTTGTCACCTCAATCAACATGATTTCCACCTCTGTCTACGAAACCCCCGCGTCTCGTGAACCGTGGATAGTACCTGATCCTGGTGATTATCTTCTCTATGGTGAACAAATTCCCTTAAGTCTAGTTGAATCCACTTATCAAGCCATTCAATCATCAACCCTTTCTACACCCTCTCTATGTGATTCATCTCTCGATTCGTTTCATGTGATTTTTCCTACTGAAGAGATGATCATGTCAGTCATGTCCATGGAAGACACCCCATGGGACGATGGACATCATCGTTCCATTCTCTTCCTAGAACAACACACCATAGAGAGTTACCAATAGATTTCGAGTCTGTCAAACGTTGTTGTCATTTTCTCTGTTCTCGAGTCATCCCATGATGTGCTATATGAAGGGAACCTGAGTAATATCTCACCCACAGTTCCTCTTGACATATCCATTAAACCTGGAGTTGTAAAAAATGTTCACATCGGAGCCTCATGTTTCGTTGATGAGGTCGTCACTTATAAAGCCATTTTTCAAGAATTCTGTGACGTTTTCGCTTGGATCTACGAAGAGATGCCAAGTATTGACGCTGATATTTTTGTGCATGAAATTAAGACCTACCCAGATGCTAAACCTATTTGACAGAGACTTCACCCAGTCCACCCTTATAAAGCTGCTGCTATCAAGATCGAAGTTGAAAAACTTCTTAAGGATGGCTTTATCTATCCTGTGGCTTTAACTGATTGGGTCTCCAATATAGTTCTGGTAATTAAGAAACAAGGCACGATCTGTGTATGTTTAGATTATAGGGATATCAATAAAGCTTGTCCTAAGGACAATTATCCAACCCCCTTCGTTGACCAGATCGTCGATGATTGCGCCAGGAGCGAAATATTCTCCTTAATGGACGGTTTCTCTGACTATAATTAGATTAATACTTTGCCCACGGATCAACACAAGATTGCTTTCATATGTACTTGGGGTACTTTTGCCTACCGGAAACTGCCTTTCGGTTTGAAGAACGTTGGTGTGAATTTTCAACGTGCCATGTCTTATGATTTTCATGATATCAAGCACATCGTACAACCGTATCTCGCTGATCTACCAACGCATTCCATTCATCGCCAAGATCACCCGACCCATCTTCGAGCCATTTTACTTCGTTTTCATTACTATCGTATACATTTGAACCCACACAAATGCGTTTTTTGTGTGGAGTCCGACCGACTTCTAGGTTTTATTGTGTCACTTCATGGAATTAGAGTAGACCCATTGAAGGTTGAGGCTATCCTTAATCTACCTCCTCCTTCCACACTACGCCAGCTTCAAAGTTTGCAAGGGAAGGCAAACTTTTTGCGTCGATTCATTCCCAATTACGCCGAGTTAACACAGGGTTTTACTCGATTGTTGAAGAAATGTTACGAGTTTGTATGGGATGATACCTCCAATAAATCCTTTGAAGCTTTAAAACTTGCCTTAACATGTACACCACTGCTTTTCCCACCCGATTATAGTCGAGACTATTTCCTCTACCTCATAGCTTCAGACTCTACCATTACAATGGTTTTAGTCCAAGAAGACGATTCACACGACAAACATGTAATTTACTATTGGAGTCAGAGTCTCACGACCACCGAAGCCAAATACCTACATGTGGAGAAACTGGCCTTGGCAGCTGTCCAACGTTTTCGTCACTATATCCTATTACACAGGACCACTGTTATTTCCGATTGCAACCCTATGCAACATATCCTTACGCACCAATTGATAGGGGGCAAGTACTCCAAATAGATAGTGATTCTCCAGGAGTTTGACTTAGAGTTTGAATGCGCTAAGTCTAAAAAATCTTTGGTATTTTCTGAATTGATATGTGACCTTCCCTCGACTGATACAACAAATGTGGCAGAGGATTCCTTACCCACTGAATCCCTTTTTCTGATCAGTTCTGATGACGTTTTGTATGGATACATTATCATTTATATCCAGACTCATACTTTATGGCCTTTACTTTCTAGTACAAACCGTCATCATATACGATATCAAACCCGTCTATACATAATTCTCGGTGACACTCTTTATTGTCGTGGTGTTGACTCAATTTTTCGACGATGTCTCACCTACGATGAGGCTGAGAAAGATTTGAATGACTGCCACTCTGGAGCATGTGGTGGTCATATGTCTGGGTATGCCACTGCCCAAAAGATCTTACGAGTAGGATAATTTTGGCCTTCTTTGTTTAAAGACTGTATCACTGCTGTCCAGAAATGCCATGCTTGTCAAACGTATAATAACAAGATAAGATCTCATCTCGCTCCTTTACACCCTTTAGTTTCCATAGGTCCCTTCGCAAAATGGGGCATTGACTCCATGACATGTAAACCTCACTCGACTGGGGGGCATGGATACATCATCGTAGTTGTGGATTACTTCACCAAATGGGCCGAGGCGATGCCTACATTCGATAGCACCGAGAAAATTGCAACATCGTTCATTTTCAATCATATCATTACTTGGTTTGGTGTTCCCCAAGCTATCGTTATTGACCATGGTATCCATTTTTGAAATTTCATGATGTTCGAGCTTACTGAAAAGTTGGGTCTTCGGCATGAAAACTCAACCCCCTATTATCCACAGGTCAATGGCCAAGTTGAAGCAATAAACAAAGTTATCATTACTATGCTTCGATGGATGATAGGAATTCATAAGACAGGTTGGCACACAATGTTGTTTTCAACATTGTGGGCCTACCAGACATCCGTCAAGTCTGCCACTGGGTTCACACCTTTCCGGTTAGTTTATGGTATCGAAGTTGTTTTGCCGATTGAATGTGAGATACCATCTTTGAAACTAGCCGTTGAACTTCTTCCAAACACATTTGCTGAAGAGGAATGTCTTTTGTACCTAATGAAATTAGATGAAATCCATCATGATGCTGCCCTGGTTATTGAATCTTAGAAAAAATGTGTCAAAGCCCAATACGACAAGCATGTCAAGCCATGTGTTTTCTCTGAAGGTGATCTAGTTCTCCTCTACAAATAGGATCGTGATTTACTAGGGGACGAAAAAATTTGAAGCTATGGGGCGAGGCCCTTATATTGTCAAATGAGTATTGGAGAAGGGAGCTTATGAGTTAGTGGATTATGATGGAATTCCTTTGAGTGAACCCAGAAATGGGTTTTACTTGAAGAAGTACTATGCTTAGATTGTCTTTGCATGAGTGCTTGTATTTTTACTGTATCATACTCTTGGGTGTTACTTTTCATGTGCTTTTTCGTTATTTGGTTTTGACCCCCAACTGCTTACCTTGCATTGTGCTTGGTTTCTAGATGTCGGTGTCTTCGCTACCCTACATTGGCTTCGTCGATGGCATTGGTCGTAGTACTCAAAAATTAGCATCTGCTGCTTGGGAAATCTACACACCTAAGAACAAATTAATCGGTCTACACGGTGTGTGGCTCGGTCATGCAACTAACAACATCGCGGAATACAGTGTAGTCATCAAATTATTGAATGACGCCATTTCACTTGGAATCCGTCATCTTGTTGTACGACTTGATTGACAGTTAGTAGTACTATAATTGAGTAATGTCTATGCTATCCAAAGTTCTACTTTATTAAGAGTATATTTACGAATTCGCCTCTTGGAACATTATTTTGATTACATTGAATATCAACACACTCCTATATGTCTAAATACATTAACAGACACATTAGCTAATTATGTGTTAGACAGACATTTGAGACATTTATAAATCCAATCACATTTTGTATGTAAAGCAAGTAAGCCGGTAGAAGCCTCATGTATATATAACGATAAAAGTTTTTACAAAAAGTGTTTTTGTCCGAAGACCAAAATATCAAAAATGTGAAGCACATGGCTTCATATACAAAATAGCATCAAGGATGTAGCTCACGATAACATACGACTTCCTGTGCTACCCTACAGAGCAGTCGACTAAGAGAACCAGATACACCCATGGTATGGCGCTGATAACGTCTCGGGATCTCATCGATAGAGATATCCGGGACATCCGCTGTCAACCCCTCCAAGTTTTGCTCGATCACCTCATAATCATCAAAAACCAATCCTACTACCTCAACTGACTCCCCTCGTCTCTAGATGGGGGATGTACCTATAGGCCGGTGCGGTTCTACATCTACGTTGTCAAAGAGTTTTTGATTAGTCATCGGATTACAAACATAAAAAACATTTCATATTTCAAAATTCACAAAAACATTATAAAAACAAAATTTGCTTTTTACCTAAGTTCCCCCACTGAGAACCTTCAGAAAGAACCAAGTGTGGATCACCTCTAAAGTCCAAACTGACATACGCATAATCATCTACCATCAGTAGCTGAGGCCTCAACCAATCAAAGAACACGTCATTATATTTGACGAAGGGGTCGGTCACATGCCGAGCCATGAGGCCACACCACCTCTTCATTCTTGGATCTTGTGGGTCCGACATGCCCCACTCTACCTGTAAGTGCAAGTGTGGAATCCTCTCCAGGAAGAAGGACACTAAAATGGACGTGTACTTGAATTGTTTCAGGTCACCTTTCTTGCACTTTGTCAATTGTTTCTTCATGCTCCGAAGAACCCCGTTACACCAGTTAAATACCCAGGGTTCCATGCACTCCACTACATACTGGAAGTAAATCTAGAGAGCCATATGAGGAGATTCACTCCCCGCCATCCGTAATATAGTGAAAAGGATATTCCGAAGGGGTAAATCTCAGACATCCCTATTGGTAACCTATGTCTCTCAGCCTCTAGATCACAATACTATTAGATATACTCACTCATTGGTAGACTGCCACCTCTCATGCTTGTAAATGTCATACAGGACCCACGACGAGATAATCCCGTCAAAAAATAGATATCCTCGATATCTAGAGAGAGTATATTGGCTCCCGTATGGAATACCTACTGATCCACATCCCACATGTGGACTAAATACTCAAGAAACCTCAATTGGGCCCTCATTCCCTGGATCTTAAAGAACTCAACAACCCACACTGTCGAAGGGAATTAACTGTTCCCAGGTCATTCCCGGTGAATTAATCATCATCCTCATGTTCTCTCTCCCTCCACTTCAACAATCCGACAGTAAAAAAACCTGCATTGGAGCCACAATCAGAAGTTAGCATCTTTATTTTGCTGGATTGGAAATTTTTATTGGCCAAACGTACATAAGAAATTTTTGAGTTACGCATGACGCAGGTGAGGTTTATACACAACGTGGAATCGCCACAGGTCAGCATAGGTTTCCGCAGGGAACGATATAAGCCACCTTCGACGATCCCCACGCACACCTACCCTCGTAAAATCTAACTCAAAAACTACATTTAACCAATAAAAACAGAAATTAATCCATGGAAAATGAAGAGGACAAAAAGATTACCTTTTTAGTGGAAGTCATTTGTCGAATGGTTACTCGTGCCTCCCGCAGTCGACAGTGGAAGTTTGAGGTAAAATAGGGTTTTTTGGACAAGTTTTGGGTAAAATGACAATGGAATGGTAAAAATGATTTTTTACCTATATTTATTAAATTTTTACTTTTTCTATTGATATTTTATATTATTTTATGCATTTTACCTAAAACCTAAATTTCTAATGATATTGTAAGTGTTTTGATTTTTCACAGGTGAAGAATCTAGGAGCTTAAATGATGGAACACATATACGTTTCTTGATTTGTTTTAATGTTTGTCGCTTGTACAAATACTTTTTAGGTTTTTCAGGAAAAACCTCGAGCTCAATCTTTGTTCGTTCTCATGCTCGTAAATCAATGAGAATGCAACCAAGTATACTTTTGTCGTTTTTTTGTACTTGTCATGGTAACACGAAAAATGAAACTCATGGAGTATCCTTTAAGCTCTTTTCACGATCCATAAAAATGAAAAGATTGCCGAGCGACCTTGTTCTTTTCACGCTCGTAAAAGTATTTGAAAAAAACATTTGATGGGTGGTAAGTTATCACTTTTCTGGTCTCATCAAACTAATTTACGAAAAAGGAACTGAGAGAGTTCTCTTAAAGTGTTTTTCAGACTCTCTCAATATGAAAACCCCTGAGTTTTCTCTCTTTGGAATCGTTAAAGAAACATCGAAAGACCTATATGGAAACAAACCACTCCTTATTAGGGTTCGTTAAACATACTCCGAGGGACTCATATGAAGGATGATCTTACATCAACACGCATATGTTATCCTCCTCAAGCTTGCGTAAAAATAAAGAGGTACTCGCCAGAAATGGTGGGGGAAAATTTGGGAAAGAAATGTGTCTCTATATTTGTGTTAGTGGCAGTAATAGTCGCTCTTGAACATGACACCCCCTTCATCGTTGAATCCGGGTTGGGAAATTCATTTATCTCTCGTTTGACCTTCTACAAGTTCATATCTTGGGCCGTCTCCGAGTCAATGCTGCCAAGACCATTGTCGTGTCATTCATATGTTCAAGAGAAGTCTTCTATCGAGTCAACCATCTATATTTATCAATTCCTACCATGTCGGCCTTCCCTGTGTCAGTTTCAAATCATCTTCACACTTTGATCTACCTTAAGTTTGTTACTTATTTAGTGTCATTGATGGGGGATAAATCAAGGCCCTCCTATGACGAGTCTGTTCTCTTCGACTTCAACTCATTATCCAAGAACAAGACTTAGAAATCAATTAGTAACTTAGAACCTGCATGCCTCAATGGTAGGTTTCTTCGGTTTCGATAGTGGGTTCACATAATTGACCCCTGATTGAGAGATTCTATCGAGTGCTCAACTTCAACTCATTTATTCGCATTCATTGGATTGTACTAAGGTACCTTGGAAGTCATTGACATCAATGATGATTTCTCTCGCACTTGTTAATGGTTTTCATTAATGACTGATAATCAAGTGGTTTCTACCATGTTCAACTTTA
>JASDQU011403664.1:48485-71248 GCA_032191745.1 Picea mariana
ATTTTGAGGCATTAAATGGAAGTTTTTGGGATTTTGGTGTCCAAAACATGTTCCCAACCCCTTGACAGTGTTCTACACTTTGATACATTTCCAACAATGTAGATCGTGTGTCAATTAGAGTTTGTATGCAAAATTTATACATCCCGCAAGTTGACCTATCATTTTGTCCACCATGATACAATGGGATGTCATGTTAGCCCCCATTACTCATGCATATGGGGTGAGCCACGTGAGTGCTTTCAAGAATATTATATAAGGTTCAAAGCCATATTATAATTGAGGGTTGAGGAAGTCAAAAACCTACCCCTAGATGGCTATCAGGCTATGTTAAATATCAGGCCACTAGGAGGAGAAGGGGTTCCATTCTATACAATTGACTTTTGTTCCATAGATGAGCAGAGCAATTGGGAGTGAAAAATTAGAGAGCATAACATAGGGGGTTAATGTTGGGTTAATATTGATTCAGCCATAAAGTCATTTTTTTGTCATTGTTGGGTTTACCATTAGTGGTTTACAGGCCCATGGTATTGGGTAACCCATGGTATTTTCCTGTGGTATTTGATGTGAGTCTTTGCATGTCATTGCATGGATATATCCACACCATGCATGTCTTTGCATGGCTATCTTGAGGTCATGCATGTATTTGCATGTCTATCTCCACCCCATGCATGTATTTTCATGTCTCTCTCAAGGCCATACATGTCTTTGCATTGTAATCTAATTATGGTTAAGGAATTAGGGTTGTAATTGATGAAGCCTATTTAATGGATTGAGATAATCCATTGTCAGTAGCCTCAAGTTGGTTTGTAGAGGCATGGTTTTCCCATGTACTCATGATTTCATGACATAGGCTAAGAAATAATGAGCTTGTTTCTCATTACTCCAATTGAAAACATAGTTCTAAAAATGTATTGTAACGATTATTACTTGTTGAAGAATACATTGATCTTGTTTTGGAGTGTGGGGTTTTTCTCCCAGAAGGGTTTCACCAAGAAATATTATTGTTTATGTGTTTCTTGTTGTGTCATTTATCTCTCAATTTTAAACATGGTATCGGAGCCAGGAATACCTAGACTCTCCAATGAGAGTGCTTTGATGTTGAGATCCATGCTTGTGAAGTTGTTGGTAAATTCAGTGACCTATGAAAGAGAGATATGCACACAAATTGAAGTGATAGTTCATGGTTTTATGAACCATGGGGAATGACATGTGTATCGAAATGGAACATAGGAAGAAGCACATTAAATATGAAGTACTTGATAAATGAGTGTTTTGTCTCATTGTATTTGGCGCAAGGGATGCTAGTAAAGAAGCTAGTAGATGCTTCTTGCATCATTTTCCTAGGCATGCAATGGATGGATGTGGAGAATAGGAAAAAACATGTTGAGGATGAAGTGCTCAGTGAATCGGTATTTTGGAACATTGTATTTGGAGAAGGGATGGATGTTGGTAAATAAGTTTGTAGATGATTTTTGCATCATTTGCTCAGGAATATAGTGGATCGACATGGACCATAGGTGGAAGTGCATTAAGGAAGAATTACTCAGCGAATGAGCACTCTAGCTCACTATGTTTGGATCAAGGAGGAATATCAGTAAATACATCAGTGGATGCTTCTTGCATCTAGTGATCAAGCATGCAGTGGTAAAATAAGTACTTTGTCTATGTAATTGTATTTGGAGCAATAGGGATGCTTGTAATAAAATAGGTTGATGTTTCATCGCATCACGTGTTAGGGCATACAAATGTAATTATTTTTATGGACTTGGATTTTATCACATGTAAATGGGATATGGTTGTAAGATCTATTTAGGCATGCGTACCCCTGGTTTGATGGTTCACAATATAAATTCTAGACGTATCCCTAGGTGATATGGGGGCATGTTGTATTCCTGGTACCTAGTTGATAAAATTTGAAGGGGGTAGGTGTTTATCCCAAGTCAAGTTTAAAAGGGGGAATGTTGGGTTAATATTGACTTGATAATAGAGTCATTGTTGGGTTCCCATTAGTTTTTTATAGGCCCATGGTATTGGGTAACCCATGGTATTTTTGTTGATGTTTTGTTAGCTACGGGAGGTATTAACCTCCACGTGTTACCTTTGACTTAGAATAGAATATTCTGGAAGCAAGTGAACCATTAAATAGATGTGTGGAAACCCTAGAACACAAGTTGGCCTGGAAGAATAATAATATTAGATTATTATCTTCCATAAGTACAATTCGGATCCACAAGAAAAAGATAAACATAAAATATAATTACCAGAAAGTCGGGTCATCCCACCCAGAAAAGTCAATGGACAAATTAATATAAATACAGGACGTTTTAGCTCATTTGGATAGCCAGAAAGTGCACAAGTCTTATGGAGAGTTGTAGTTGCAGCTACAACTACAGCTGTAAGGAGGAATAAGGGTGCATGGTCATATCTTGGGTCTTGGTCTCTCTACAGCACTATCTTGGTGATTCTCTTGGTGGTTCTTGGTGAAACTCTTGGTGATATTCTTGGTGATAAAATTGGTGATATTCTTATAGCGTAAGCCTGAGAGAGTAGTGCAGCTACAGTTGTTACATTTGTGTATGGTACTTGTTCTATGGATATGGAAACTCTCCCTCTTGTGCACTACCCTTGGAGAAGGAATGATCTACTTGTCTTGAGTTGTTGTTGCAGTTAGCATCTAGGGTTTATCTGTTGGTTCTGGCATAGGCTTGCTGGAATTATTCTAATTAAAGGTTAGGATGCTCGAGGGTGGCCTTGTGACTATGGTTGGGTGACAATGATGTGACATTGTCTATGGTTAAATGAGCATACCAAAATTTTAACATGGTATCAGAGTTGGTTTCCTTCGTAACAGTCTAATTGTTGGAAGGAAGATCCTCAGTTTCCCCCATTATCAAGCTCATTGATCACTTACTGAACCCACTAATAAGGTCGCCTATGCAAGTGTTACACATCAAAATTACTCACTTCAATAGTGTCGCAAGTGTCATCATTACAAGTGTTGTAAGTGTCGCATCTTGTCTGCAAGTGTCGCATCTTGACGA
Source organism: Picea mariana (assembly GCA_032191745.1). Lineage (NCBI taxonomy): Eukaryota > Viridiplantae > Streptophyta > Pinopsida > Pinales > Pinaceae > Picea > Picea mariana. The sequence continues at coordinate 51,527 of JASDQU011403664.1, forward strand.
CAAGTGTCACAAGTGTCGCAAACATCATACTACCATCTTGCATATGTTGTGCCTCTAACGACATCAGAAGGACACTTAAGACAACTCAAAGACTATTTTTGAAGAGGATAAATCACTTGACAAGGAGTCAAGCCTTTTGCCACTGAAAAAACCACTCAAAAGTCAAATCTGGAAAGGAGAGCTCCCCTACATACTGTCAGGGAGCGCTGGCACTCTGTACCCTCTTCCAGGGGAGTGTTCCAACACTTTGTGTCCCTTTTGAAGGAGCACTGGCCTTTTTTGGGCGAAATTTGGTTTTTTGGAGGAAATCAGGGAAGAATCCCCTCAATATCTGAAGTTGGTTGGATTCAAATATGATTTCAAGGCATGATCTTAGGGAAGATCCACAACTGAAGGATAGGAATACTCAACTGATCCCAAATATCTCTCAAGTGGTTGGGCCTCTCAAAGCTTATATAAAGAGGCCTTCTCATGGTGAAAGATACATGAAAATATTGGAGGTATGAAACCTATGATCTCATAAGGAACATACAATACATGGATAGAGAGAGAGAGATACCAAACTTATGATTTCATGAGTGGTATTGAGAGATATGGAGATTGAGAAATATACCAAACTTATGATCCCATAAGTGATATTCCATTGAATCATAATCAGTGTAGATTACTTGAGCAAAGGGGTTGGACAAGGAGAGCTCGAAGAAGTTTTTGCACCTTCATCAAGGATTGTAAGTATTATTCATTTGTTCTCATTAATATACATATACTAGACTTAGAAATAGGCCAAGCATGTATGTATATTAATGAGAACAAATTAAGAATACTTACAATCCTTTGATGAAGGTGCAGCAGCTTCTTCCAGCTCTCCTTGTCCAACCCCTTTTCTCAAGTATTCTACATTGATTATGCTTCAATGGAATCTCACTTATGGGATCATAAGTTTGGTGTAATTATCAATCTCCATATCTCTCAATACCACTCATGAAATCATAATTTTGGTATCTCTCTCTCTATCCATGTATTGTATGTTGCCTATGAGATCATAGGTTTCATACCTCCAATCTTTTCATGTATCTTTCACCATGAGAAGGCCTCCTTATATAAACTTTGAGAATCCCAACCACTTGAGAGATCTTTGGGATAAATTGAGGATTCCTCTCCTTTAGTTGTGGAGATTCCCTAAGATCATGCCTTGAACTCATATTCGAATCCAACCAACTTCAGAGATTGGGGGGATTCTACCCTGATTTCCTCCAACAAACCAAATTTCACCCAAAAAAGGCCAACACTCCCTCAAAAGGGACACAGAGCATTAGAACGCTCCCCTGGAAGAGGGTACAAAGTGCCAGCGCTCCCTGACAGTATATAGGGGAGCGCTCCTTTCCAAATTTGACTTTTGAGTGGCTTTTTCAGTGGAAAAAGGCTTGTACTCCTTGTCAAGTGATTTCTCCTCTTCAAAACTAGTCTTTGAGGTGTCTTAAGTGTCCTTCTGATTTCGTTAGAGGCATGACATAGACAATATGGCAGTATGATGTTTGCAACACTTGTGGTCAAATGCGACACTTGCGAACAAGATGCGACACTTACAACACTTGTAATGACGACACTTGTGACACTATTGAAGTGAGTAATTTTGATGTGTAACAACAGGGCACATCTATTCCCCGAATAATATATGTAAATTTTTTGAGTTTTGAAATTAGGGTTTCCTCATAAAACCCTAGGTTTTCAGTGACAGTTGCAGCACCAATTGCAGTACTAGTTCCAATGAAATTTTCTGTGAAGTTTTGGGACTAATATTTGCCACATCTCTAGCTACATTTAGATTACAAGTTGGAGCACCTTTGAATTTTTAATGTTCATCATTGTCTATTGTCACTGCCAAATAGTGCCACTTCCTGCCAATGTTGTCGAAGGTAAGTACTCATATATATTTAAATTCTATCACTATTTTGAGTGTGATTGCAAGAGAAGGGATCTCTTACAATTGTAGATCCAGAGGGATCTTAGATCTAGCACATTCAGAGGAACAACGCACTCCAGGTTTGATTGTTTTCATATGCCTCTAGTTGTTATGGAATTATGAACATCTAGGTTTTATTTATTTTTCTATTAAAGTTATGATTATCGTACTAATCTATGGTCAAAATTGAAGTTAGAAACTAACTTTAGTCAAATTATTAGATTAATTAAGATTGAGATTTTAGAGTTTATTTGCATTATATTCTCTAACTCATATTTATGTCAAGAAAATATATTGTCTTAAGTACAGGGTATAGGTTGAAGAGAATACTTTTCATCTTGAGTGAAGGAGACTCAAAAGAAAATCAAAAACACTTGTTCCTGAAGATAATAATCTAGGTTCCAGGTTTGATTGATTAAATTAATAAGTTTCCAATTTGTACATATCAAGTTTGATAATTGATACAGTGTTGGTTATGACAACAGTACTTGAAATATTATGTTACTGCTAGATACAATGAATACTTGGTAGCATGTAAGTACTATTGATATAAATTCTTATTGTACTTGTTTGCAAGATGAACTAGCATCTCCTCTAGGAGATACTTCTTGTTTTTCTTCCAGGCAGGTCATCTTCGTTACTTTATAAATTCCATGGAGGTTACCATGGAAGAATGATTGATCAAAACACTAGAAGAGTGTTGTTCCTATTATTGTATTTTTTATTTTGGCTCTTGTTCCAAGAAGATCACAAGAAATAGCTCTAAGAAGGAGCTATTGTGATTATTGTTCTCAGTTTTTTTTTTATTATTATAAGAGTATTATTATTGTATGTTGGTTTCCCCTTTGTTGTCCTTGTTCCGGACAGGTCACAAGTGATAACTCTAAGGGAAGCTATAGTGGTGGTTCTAGGAGACAATATATTAGATGGTCTCTAGTTTGAGACAAGGAGCAAACTATCCAGATAACAAGTTGTATACACAGCTGTATAAATCCATGTACCAAAGAAGAAGAATACGAAGAAGGGTAATTTTGCGAGATACGGAATATCTCATATGGATATTGATTATGAGGATCAGAAGGATCCAAAGATGACTGATCAAATTCCTCTAGTGTATTTTATCACTCTCCATATCATCAGGAAGAGTTAGTAGACCCAAAAGGGCCTACCCAGATTCATTATAGTAATCGGGAAGAGATCAGCATGGTCCCGTGACACTTTGAAGGATGCAAAGCCATATAGTATTGATGAGCCATATCATGAGGAGCATATGAATCCACCAGTGGTGAGGTAGGTGGCCCCAACAAGTACCAACTTATATGGAGTCAAGGCTTAGAGGGAGCTAGTTGGCCCATACAATGAAGCAGACATAAAGACTTTTCGACATAATTTTGCATAATGTGATTCTCAGAGACAGTAAGTCTCTAGGAGAAGTACATCTCCAGGACAAGATCATACCAGATAGTCGAGATTAAGAGGGAGGACCATATATCCCTTACTATGATTGATTCATTGTCATATGTTTTATTTATGATGTGACTCAGTTTTCTTTTAAGAAACAGGCTCATGTTTGGCATGTGATGTTATAATTATGTAGCCTATAGTGCTACACAATATCTCATGATGGATCTTGTCTAGGATGAAACCTCTTTACTAACATAGAATGTTATGTATAGTATGTTCTGGTAGACATGGAAGGCATCTAGATAGTTTCCACATGTATTAGTATGTGGATGAGTGTTGAGAATAATTTTGGTCAAAAGATAATAAAAACCTTGTGTGTGGTTTCATGACTATGAGTACTATGTCATCATACTTAAGAAATTGTTATTGCTTTATGCCTCTATTAATTTCATGATTATGGAATGTTTCTCACTATTGGACTAAATTTGACTTGTAGGTAAGACCTACAAGAAGCAGATGATGAGACTTGTTCTGCAGGACAAGTGATGAAGTCAATAGATTGAAGATCCAGTTGATATTCAATGCTCGAGAGGGAGCTAGACTGTCAGTTCCAAAGAGAGATGGGTACTACAGTAAGGAGCAGGAGGCTCCACTGAATGTAGGAAGTGGTCATGTGTGGTGCTCATTACGGATGAAGTTGAGTATGTGGCAGCATGTACAGCAGTGTGGCTTCAGAAGTTGTTTTATGGGTTATTTGGTCTCGGATTGGAGGCGACCTGCATTTGGTGTGACAACCAGAGTTGCATGAATTTTTCAGAGAACCTGGTGTTCCATGACAGGTCGAAGCATATCGAGATCAAATACTACTATATCAGGTATATGGTACAAAGGGGAGTAGTGAGGCTCCATTTTATGACTTTTGAGGATCGGGTTGCAGATGTGTTCACCAAGCTGCTATCAAGGATGAAGTTTGAGTACTTCAGGGAAAATCTTGGTGTGGTCCCTCTTTAGAGGGAGTGTTCTCAACCAGCACGAAAAGGGATGCATTGAGAACAAATGGAAAAATATCATCGAACATGAAAAATGGTTGGCACTAAGTCTGGTGGGTCTCATCCAGCATGAAAAATAGTTGGCACTGAGAACAAATGTAAAATATCATCCGGCATGAAAAAGGGTTGCCACTGAGTCTTGTGGATCTCATCCAGCATGAAAAATGGTTGGCACTGAGACAGGTGGATCTCATCCAGCATCAAAAAGGGTTGGAACTGAGACCGAGGGTGCACATGATTAGGTATTGATGCATTGTAGGGTAGTGGATGTCCTAGGGACATGTTGTAGCTATTGAGAGCTACCCACGGACCTTGGATGCATGGGGTGAAGTCATGTTGCACTATGGATAACCTATGTGGATATCGTAATGATACTTGTAGATTGGTATGAAAGACAATGAGAGTCTTTCCTATGCCATGTGATATGGATGGATGTGTTTGAGACCACTACACGCAGAACATCTTAGTTAATACCTCTCTAGCTAAGAGGGAGTGTTGATGTTTTGGTAGCTACAAGAGGTATTAACCTCCATGTTTAACCTTTGACTTAGAATAGAATATTCCGGAGAAAGTGAACCATTAAACAAATGTTTGGAAAACCTAGAAGACAAGTCGACCTAGTAGAAAAAAGATAAATAGAAAATATAATTACCAAAAAGTCAGGTCCTCCTAGCCAGAAAAGTCACTGGACAGATTAACATAAATACAAGATGTTTTAGCTCATTTGGAGAGCCATAAAGTGCACAAGTATTGTGGAGAGTTGCAGTTGCAAGGAGGAATAAGGGTGTATGGTCATCTCTTGGGTCTTGGTCTCTATATAGCACTATCTTGGTGATTCTCTTTGTGATTCTCTTTGTGATTCTCTTGGTGATTCTCTTGGTGATTCTCTTGGTGATATTCTTGGTGATACTCTTGGTGACAGGGATAATTTTAAGGGTAGAAATTTATATTAAAATGTAGAAACCTGGGCTAATATTACTAGTCCTTAATATGCAAAATGTAAAATGTTTGGCGATAGTTTGGTAAAAATATTCAAATTTCTAAGGATTTTATATAGTTTCTATAAAATTTTGGCGATTTTTAAGGTAAAATAATTTTATTCTATGGAATTTGGGTGAATTTGTTTTAGAAAAAATGGAAAATGGTGAATCATGTTTTTGGAAAAACCATGGAAAATTAGCCCATTTGTGAATATTAGCCCCTAACATTGTATATGCTTGGTGATATTCTTATGGTGCAAGTCTGAGAGAGTAGTGCAGCTACAGTTGTTTCAGTTGTGTATGGTACTTATTCTATGGATATGGAGACTCTCTCTCTTGTGAGGTACCCTTGGAGAAGGAACACTCTACTTGTCTTGAGATGTTGTTGCAGTTAGTAGCTAGTGTTTATGTGTTGGTTCTGGCGTAGGCTTGTCGTAACTATTCTAATTAAAGGTTAGGATGCTCGGGGGTGGCCTTGTGCCTATGGTTGGGTGACAATTATGTGACATTATCTATGGTTAAACGAGCATACCAAAATTTTAACAATTTTCCTATCATATTTGATGTGATTCTTTGCATGTCATTGCATGGCTATCTCCACACCATGCATGTATTTTCATGGATATACATGTTCATGCATGTATTCACATGGATATCTCCACTCTCCACTCAATGCATGTCTTTGGATGGCTATCTTGAGGCCATGCATGTCTTTTCATGGCTATCTCCACCCCGTGCATGTCTTTGCATGGCTATCTCCACCCCGTGCATGTCTTTGCATGGCTCTCTCAAGGCCATACATATCTTTGCATTGTAATTTAATTCTGGTAAAGGAATTAGGGTTGTAATTGATTAAGCCTATTTAATGGCTTGAGATACTCGATTGTAAGTAGCCTCAAGTTGGTCCATAGAGGCATGGTTTGTTAGTGTATTCATGGGTGCATGAAATAGGATAAGAAAGAATAAGCTTGTTTCTCATTACTGTTGTTCATAATAGAGCTCTAAAAATTTATTGTAATTATTATTAGTTGTTGAAGAATACATTGAGTTTGTTTTGGAGTGTGGGTTTTTTCTCTCGGAAGAGTTTCCCTACGAAATATTGTTGTTTATGTGTTTCTTGTTGTGTTATTTCTCTCTCAAATTTTAACGGCTAATGTTCTATAGAATCTTAATAGGCCACAGGTCTCAAGTAACTCCATATATAGTGCCCTCTCCTTTGTACTTGCATTATTTTCATACCAGAGAAAAGATAGCAGAGCAACCTCACCTTCTAGCAAGGTTTTCTCCCATAAGGGTTTCCCAAAACAAATATTTGTGTTATCTTGTGTATGGTGTGTAATTTTACTTTATTGTTCTCTATTTTTCACATTTTATCTATTTCATGCATAAGCAGAAAATCAGTAACTAAATATTCTAGAATCTAAAGGAATTTAACATTCATACTGTAGATTTAAGTTTTATTTATTAGATCTGTTGTGGAAAACTATTCTAGTGGAATATCCATGGTAGTTTAAAGATTAGAAAGAGATGGAGAAACCACACTAGGAACCAGTCCTTGAGAAAATATTCATTTATTGTGGTATAATCCCTATGGTGGAAGAATAAATCACTGAAGATAGAGGAGATATGGAGATCAAACTAAATGAGAAAGACCTATTCAGGATTGACCTGGTGAGCCTCGAGGAAGCCTATCAAAAACAGGAACTACTCTCCCTCCCTCATGAACATCTATAGAAGGTCCATAAGATATATCTAGACTCCACTAAAAGTGTTACCTCCAGATCTAGTCTAGGATTGATTACCCAAAAGGACCCTACAAAGGACTAATGAAAGTTGTCAAGATATGAAAAAAGACAAGGAATAAAATCAACTCAACAATTAATTCAGGATGTCGGCAATTTCATGGTAAATTTTGGTCAAATTCAACTGATCACTGAGAGTTTCCATCCCATCCCCTCTCAACCTTCCTCATGAATATTATCTCTTGGAATATTCAAGGTTTAAATGCCAGGAGTAAGAAAAGGCTCCTTCAAAATCATATAATGGTGGAAAACCAAGATGTTCTATTCTTCAAGAAACCAAGTGTGTTAGTATTGATGTTGATTGTATCTTATCCAAATGTTGAAGAAAAGTTCAATATGTCAATACTGATGCAAGAGGTTCAACAGGAGGCTTAGCTATCCTCTGGAATTCGGAAGCAATCATTCTAGAGAACATTTTCACAACCAAATGGGCCATATCAACTCAATGCATAGATATTGGCTCTCATAAGGAGGGGTTTATCACCACTCTATATGGCCACATATACCTACTAAAAAAACCTATTTTTTAAGAAACCTGGAAGGTCTTAGTGAAATCATTAAGAACATAAGATGGATCCTAGGAGGTGACTTCAACATCATTATCACGTTGGAAGAGAAGCGAGGAGGTATTCATAGGCTGGAAGGAAACATTGTGGGGTTGAGAAACCTCATTGTTGTTCTTCATCTAGTAGACCTTGAATCTATCAATGAAGGTTTCACTTGGAATAATAGGCGATCAGGATCCCAACAAATCGCATGCCACTTGGATAGATACTTAATATCAAATTCATTGATGCTTGATGGGTTTTTAATGGAATCCAGTATCCTTTCGGTGACTAGCTCGAGACACTAGCCTATTCAACTATGGTTGGATATCATGAGAACCCCACCCCTCAAACCTTTCTGATTTGATAATTTTCATCTTACACGTCCTGACTTCCAGAACAATGTTCAACAATGGTGGGAAACAACAGCCATTTCCCATGGAACGTTGATGTATCATTTTAAGCAGAAGTTGAAGAACTTCAAACAACATCTCAAATATTGGAACAAAAATGTATTTGGTAACATATTCCAAGACCAAAAGGACCTAGAATAGTGAATGAAGGAAATAAAATAGGAAATCATTTCTCAGGGAAGCTCAGATCAACTAAAAGAATAAGCATAAATCAAGAAGCAGCTAGAAGATAGGTATGCTCAGGAAGAAATCCTTTGGCATAAAAAATAAAGAATACAATATCTCAGAGAAGGAGAGAAAAACTCTAAATTATTTCATTGATCCATGAAACAACAAAGACGCATTAATCATATCACCATGCTTGAGGATGCATAGGGACATCCAATCATGGATCACTCAGGAATAGAAAGGGAACTAGTAATATTTTACCAAAAATCGCTAATGGAACCATGCCCAGACATATCTGAGGCCATAGAAAAAATAACACAGCACATCCCCACTTTGATCTCTGAGGAACAAAATGCAGCTCTCCTTAGGTCCATGACTCTGGAATAGGTTGATCAAGATATCAAGGATATGCCCACGAGAAAATACCTAGGACTAGATGGATTTACCATAGACTTATTTCATCATTGTTGGCATCTGGTTTGTGAGGAGGTTTGGCAGCTGATCAAGGACTCTCATAGCACCTTCAGTGTGCTCCTAGCGTTAAATGCTACCTTTCTCATGCTAATCCCCAAAGAAGAGAGTGTCTCACACCCAAAGTAGTTCTACCCAATCGCACTATGAAATTCCATCTACAAGCTTATCACAAAGATAAATGCACTTCATCTCAAACGCCTTCTTTATTTTATTATCTCTCATGAACAATCAGAATATGTGGAAGGGTGACAAATCATGGATAGTGTCATCCTCTCTCATGAGGTTATACACTCATTGAAGTTGTCTAGTACTCTTGGTATGATTATCAAGTTGGACCTTTCTAAAGACTTTGACAAACTAATCTGGAAGTATATGAGGTCCCTCCTCCTTGCCTTTAGTTTCTATGAATATTGGGTTAATTGGATGATGACCCTCACTTCCTCTACCTTTTTCTCAATCCTTGTCAATGGTGTACCATCAATACCTTTATCTCCTTCCAGAGGAATCTACTGACCCCCTCTCCCCTTTTATCTTTGTCATCATGGTGTTGTCGCATGGTTGGAGACCAGGTATTATAGCACAAATTTCCACACCTATGCAGTTGTGACATGGCCCAACCCTTCCCTTAGCTTGCTAATAAAAATCCCAACTTTCCTCATATAAGTCATATAAAAAACATAAATTTTCTCATATCTACGGGTTTCCTTTGTGCAACATGCAAACATTCATGCCTTTCTAGCTAGAAGCCCACAAATGCCCTCAAAAAATGGAAAAAATAAAATATTTCTAGCGGGGATTTCGGTTGGGCTCATTTCCCAAAATCGCTAAGCCCATATAAAACAAAATTCAACCTCTTTAACTTCTCAAGGATGGTATAAATTCACCATTGGGGGCATATATGAGGAGGAAGAACTAAGGTACAAGATCATGCTGATAAATTTTAGAAATCTTCCTTAATCCCTTCATTCTTTGAGTAGGATCCCATACCTAGAAACTCCTTTTCCAGTGTTCCTTCCTTTCTCTATATAACTACAGGGTGTGTTCCTATCCCTATTGATTTATCCAAGGAAGAGACTCACTACTTGAGTTGATGCTTGAAGGTATTTGGAGGAACCCAGGGCAGTTGGCTCTGAGCTAGTACTGAAGCTTGAATCAGTTTGTAACTACCTTTCTCACATTGTTGTCAATAGAAGAGTTCTCTTTCCCTCCTCTTATGTGTTTATTGGTTCATTGTAATGACATTTTTCATTTTCTTTCATATGTATTTGAATCTATGCACATGATATATTTTATTTGAATGTATAACTAACTTGTAGCAGCCTATTTTTGGTTTCCCATTGCAGGCTAGTTCCAACAGATATCAGGAGCACTTTTGTTATTGGATAAATCGGTGAATGCGGACATAAACTGATCTCCCTAGATCCACCTGGATCTAGAAAAAAACAAGACAAGACATGACGCTTTCCCTAAGCTTTAATCATTGAATTTACTATCAAACAAGAGATGAGTGACACAACTTTGAATATTGCTTCCTTATGTCTTTGTTGTCCCTTCCCCGCTCCGGTGCTCTTGTGATATTGGATCTGCAATGAAACACAAACCAACCAAAGTGAAAGCAACAATAGTATATTCAATGAAGACTTACACATGTTATCAAGAAGTCATGTAATAAAATGAGAATGATTTTATGGGAAAGAAACATGTCACTGTATTATATTAAGTAAAAGTGGAAGATACAACCAAATAGTCTTGATGTTGCAAGGTTCCCTTTTAGTAGCCCTTTGCTCCAACACACACACTTGATTCAAACTTGCATGAAGAGGATCCACAATAAATTGATGGACAAATGAAGACCTCAAGCATCAATCGAAATAGAATCCCTCACACAATTCTCAACCTATTCCTTCATTAATTCCTTGCTTACTTGTTTGCTTAACCTTTTCAATGAGAAACCCATTCTTATATAGGAGAAAGAGAGATAGTTAAAGAGATTAGAATGATCCCACTGAATCAGAGAAGCAAGTAGGATCTCAACCATACGGATGTCACCTCACATTCTAGAATATTCCCTTCTAGAACCTTCGTGAACTTCGACCTTTTCTCGGTCTTTCAACACCATCGCACCCTGGCTATAGGACAGCCTACGAAAAAACTGCAAGGAAGTTTCGGGACAGACTACGGCGATCAAGCATCGACGCACTGTATCTTATGCTTGGTCTGTGATGTCCTCTCTTAAAAAGGGTTTGAAGAAGAGGAAGCCAGTCACTTTTCTCATGAAGAAATGTTCTTTTGGGAGCTTGAACACATGCTATAGAAACATAACCAGGGTGACTAAAATAATGTGTAACAGAATGCCCCCCAAAGTATGAGGCTGGAACTCGTGATAGCCGAAATACTTTGTAGAATATGTGTGTGTGTCGGAAATAAGGAGTGCACCAATCGGAAACCTAAAAACAACTAAGCATCTCAATATTATACCATTTCTGAGGTAGGCATTCCCATGCTCATACTGCAAGTGATTTAAATCATAAATGCCAGTCATGGCCACCAATCATACACTGTGGATCCATGTCACCAAGATTCTACATAACCGCCAGGAATACACTATGGATCTATGCTCGTAGAAAAACTCAGATTCGGACATAGCCACAAGACATACAAAGTGGATCTATGTGTCAATACAAATCATAAATACTCCATCGCAACCTGGACCGAAATAATGAGATCCACGGTCTTCAATCCCATCGTTCATAAGTACAAATCTAGCCATGTGATTACAGGTGCTGAAGTTGAACATGGTAGAAACCACTTGATTATCAGTCATTAATGAAAACCATTGACAAGTGTGAGAGAAATCATCATTGATGTCAATGACTTCCAAGGTACCTTAGTACAATCCAATGAATGTGAATAAATGAGTTGAAGTTGAGCACTCGATAGAATCTCTCAATCAAGGGTCAATTATGTGAACCCACTGTCGAAAGCGAAGAAACCTACCATTGAGGCATGCAGGTTCTAAGGTACTAATTGATTTCTAAGTCTTGTTCCCGGATAATGAGTTGAAGTCAAAGAGAACAGACTCGTCACAGGAGGTACTTGATTTATCCCCCATCAATGACACTAAATAAGTAACAAACTTAAGGTAGATTAAAGTGTGAAGATGATTTGAAACTGACACAGGGAAGGCCGACATGGTAGTAATTGATAACTATAGATGGCTGACTCGATAGAAGACTTCTCTTGAACATATGAATGACACGACAATGGTCTTGGCAGCATTGACTCGGAGAAGGCCCAAGATATGAACTTGTAGAAGGTCAAACGAGAGATAAATGAATTTCCCAACCTGGATTCAACGATGAAGGGGGTGTCATGTTCAAGAGAGACTATTACTGCCACTAACACAAATAAAGAGACACATTTCTTTACCAAATTTTCCCCCACCATTTCTGGCGAGTACCTCTTTATTTTTAAGCAAGATTGAGGAGGATAACATATGTGTGTTGATGTAAGCTCATCCTTCATATGAGTCCCTCGGAGTATGTTTAACGAACCCTAATAAGGAGTGGTTTGGTTCCATATAGGTCTTTCGATGTTTGTTTAACGATTCCAAAGAGAGAAAACTCAGGGGTTTTCATATTGAGAGAGTCTGAAAGACACTTAAAGAGAACTCTCTCAGTTCCTTTTTTGTAAATTAGTTTGATGAGACCAGAAAAGTGATAACTTACCGCCCATCAAATGTTTTTTTCAAATACTTTTACGAGCGTGAAAAGAACAAGTTCGCTCGACAATCTTTTCATTTTTACGGAGCGTGAAAAGAGCTTAAAGGATACTCCATGAGTTTCATTTTTCGTGTTACCATGACGAGTACAAAAAAATGACAAAAGTATACTCGGTTGCATTCTCATTGATTTACGAGCATGAGAACGAACAAAGATTGAGCTCGAGGTTTTTCCTGAAAAACCTAAAAAGTATTTGTACAAGTGACAAACATTAAAACAAATCAAGAAACGTATATGTGTTCCATCGTTTAAGCTCCTAGATTCTTCACCTGTGAAAAATCAAAACACTTACAATATCATTAGAAATTTAGGTTTTAGGTAAAATGCATAAAATAATATAAAATATCAATAGAAAAAGTAAAAAGTTAATAAATATAGGTAAAAACTCATTTTTACCATTCCATTGTCATTTTACCCAAAACTTGTCCAAAAAACCCTATTTTACCTCAAACTTCCATTGTGGATTGCGGGAGGCACGAGCAACCATTCGACAAATGACTTCCACTAAAAAGGTAATCTTCTTGTCCTCTTCATTTTCCATGGATTAATTTCTGTTTTTATTGGTTAAAAGTAGTTTTTGAGTTAGATTTTATGAGGGTAGGTGTGCGTGGGGATCGTCGAAGGTGGCTTATATCGTTCCCTGCGGAAACCTATGCTGACCTATGGCAATTCCGCGTTGTGTATAAACCTCACCTGCATCATGCGTAACTCAAAAATTTCTTATGTACGTTTGGCCAATAAAAATTTTCAATCCAGCAAAATAAAGATGCTAACTTCTGATTGTGGCTCCAATGCAGGTTTTTTTACTGTCAGATTGTTGAAGTGGAGGGAGAGAGAACATGAGGATGATGATTACTTCATCGGGAATGACCCAGGAACAGTTAATTCCCTCCGACAATGTGGGTTGCTGAGTTCTTTAAGATCCAGGGCATGAGGGCCCAATTGAGGTTGCTTGAGTATTTAGTCCACATGTGGGATGTGGATCAGCAGATATTCCATGTGGGAGCCAACATACTCTCTCTAGATATCGAGGATATCTATTTTTGATGGGATTATCTCGTCGTGGGTCCTGTATGACATTTACAGGCATGAGAGGTGGCAGTCTACCGATGAGTGAGTATATCCGATAGTATTGTGATCTAGAGGCTAAGAGACCTAGGTTACCATTAGGGATGTCTGGGATTTACCCCTTCGAACTATCCTTTTCACTATATCATGGATGGCAGGGAATGAATCTCCTCATATGGCTCTCCATAGTTACTTCCAGTATGCAGTGGAGTGCATGGAACCCTGGGTATTTAACTGGTGTGATGGGGTTCTTCGAAACATGAAGAAACAATTGACAAAGTGCAAGAAAGGTGACCTGAAACAGTTCCGGTACGGGTCCATTTTAGTGTCCTTCTTCCTGGAGAGGGTTCCACACTTGCACTTATAGGTAGAGTGGGGCATGCCGGCCCCACAAGATCCAAGAATGAAGAGGTGGTGTGGCTTCATGACTCGGCAGAGAGAAGGAGGATTGATAATAGAAATCAAAATTAGTTTAGAAGACCTTTTAATCCTCCACAAGTTTTGCAGAGAGAAAGGAGAAATGAATATCAACCCATTCAAGCTCCTATAAAAAATGAAAATTTGATTGATATCTTTGAAGAAGATCAAAATGATGATATAGATGAGGATATTCATATGATGGAAGTTGATCTTTCTGAAATATATCTGACTCGGGGTGACTATGAAAAATATGTAAGTTTCAATTCATATTTCAATGAAGATGATAATAATAATAATCACCTTGATTCATCATTGCCTCAATGTAGAGCCTTCTTTGATGCATTACAAGCTGAATTACATAGAAAATATGACCTTAGACCAAGAACTAGTGTAAATAAAAAAACAAATAATCATGGTCAACCAGAAAAAACACAAAACAAAGACAAAGGGAAAGAAGCCATAGCTCCTAAACAAAAATATGATCCACAGATTGTAAAGAAAACAGATACTGAACCAAAGAGATGCTGAAAAAATAATCAGTTCTTTCAATCTAGAAAACAAACTTAATAAAATCATAATTCATATCCCTTTGTTAGAAATTGCAAAAAATCAAGCTTACAAAGAACAAGTGATGAAAATGATTGATTTTTCTATTGTAGCAACCCAACCAGATACATTAAGCTACCAATATGAAAGGCCTACTATCATGTTCAGTCCTCACATTGAGGAAAGAGCAGAATCAATAGCCCCATTTTATTCCTCCCTAGCAATCCATGAACACCTTTTACACAATTGCATGCTAGACTCAGGGGATTCTCACAATTTAATGCCAAAAATAGTAATGGAGAAGTTAGGATTAAAAATCACAAGACCATATCATGACTTGTATTCCTTTGATGCAAGAAAGGTTAGATGGTTAGGAATGATTAAAGATATGCTAGTTTACTTGGCCCAAATACCTGTAAAAAGTGTTTTGATGGATATAGTTATGGAAGATGTGCTTGTCAACTATGGGATGATTTTATCTAGATCTTGAGCAAGTAAATTAGGTGGCTCATTGCAAAAGGACATGAATTATTCCACCATACCAGTATTTGGTGGAGAGACCAGAAGACTTTATAGGGAAACCAAACTTGATTACAATGTCAGTGATCCTAAACACCCTAATAATTGTCATGTTTACTCAAAAGATCAAGATTTGGGTTGTTTCACTCTATCTGTAAATGATGAACTAGAAAACTATACAAAAATTGTAAATAGCTATGTAAATGAAAATGAGCTTGAAGAGGGTATTAGCACCGTGATTTTCATAAGCTAAGGTTATAGATTTGTCAAAAAAATTGCAAAGTCATACTTTGGTCTTTAAAAAACTAGAGTATTCCAAATTAAGTCATTGTGTGTGTGTGTGTGTGTGTGTGTGTTTTGTCTCATGATGTCTCAAATTCTGTGGGTCATTGATAAAATAAAAGATAACATGTATGTCAAAAGAGATTCAAGTTATAAGTCTAAGTCATTTTGGTTTGAAATAATTTCAAAAGGTGGGAAGTGGTATGTCAAGTCGAGTCATAAGTCTAGGAAGGAAAGTCATTTTGAAGGGAATTAATGATCATCATTACATATGATGAAGTCAACAAAAATGTTATGATCATATCTCATGTAATTTGTACCTTGGAAACTGAAAACATGTGCGCGATGTGAAAATATGTTGCACAAGTTACTTGTATGAGTTTGAAAAGTCTTATCATCAAAAACGGGCACTTTTCCCTTTCAAATCTCTTCCTATTATTTCATGCATATATTTTCATCACCTTTTGTCCATTTTCATGCATCCTCGACCTGTGAATCAACCATTTCTTGTCGAGCAAGATCCAAGAATCCTCTACTACGCAAACCAGTTTCATCGCTACGCAAATCCTGTGCAAGCTCCCTCGCTACTCAAGCTTTGTGTAGCATTCTTCACTATGCAAACTTTGTTGCATTTTCTCTCGCTACGCATCCCATGTTCACTTGTTTGTTTTGTAAAAATCGTTAAATCCTATTTTTTCCATGCTATTGTACTTTCTCTATAGTCTTCCTCTCATACAATGAAAGTTTTTTATGCTAATTTGAGCAAACCCTAGCCCTATTAATTTGTTGTGCAGGTTGCATGCTGAGTTTTGAATACCTTTCTGCCTGTAATATTTTGGAGTTCATCTTGCAAAAAATCCACAAAGTTATGACAACACAACAGAAGAAGAATTACAGGGGAGGCAACATGCTGAGGTATGAGCCATAGAGTCTAAGATTGGTGAATTCATACCCTACATTTAGAATGTATTTTGAACAATTCGAGTGCATGAGGCTTTGTGAGAAGATCCAAGGGTATAACCTGCAGTTAACAAAGGAGTTTGCCCTAAATTATAATGGTGTCTAGACAACAATTGTTGAGGTTATTTTCCCAGTTTCAGAGGAGACAATAGTTTTTGCAACAAATATTCCAATCCAAGGAGAAAAATGGTTTAAAGGTATGCCTCTTGATACTGTGTTTTATACTAATTTCCTCAAACCCAAGTACAGAAAGCAGAATATTGGCGCCACTATCCCTAGGGAGTATGTTTTGAAGCCCTATGAGAAGTTGTTGAGGGTAATCCAAAGGTATATTACTTGTAAGGGCAGGTTTGACAAGGTATACCAGTACCATGTAAGACTCCTCATGCATTTCACAGGAAAGATCCCCCTAAACTTACCTTTTTACCTGTATAGAAGCTTAGGTAAAATGGCAGATAAAGTCCAAGCCAGGGTTGACCAACTTAAGAGTAGCTTGTTTCACTTTTCCTTAGTGAGGTTGTTAATGGTTGAGGAGATTAGAAAAATTAACAGGGACTGGGATTCCTTCTTAGCCTCAGCCAATATCCCCCTGGACCCCAAAGGATATACCCCCTTGTGTGTTGAAAGATTGGCCTCTGAAAGCTCAAGTGGAAAAGGAAGAAGTGTTTCAGAACAGGGAAAGGGAAAAGGAAAAGAGATTGAGGGCCCTTCACCAAGATAGCCAGTACTAAAGAGGGGTAGGAGGATACAATTCACTGATGAGCCAAAGGAGACACAAACACCCAGTAGACTAATCACAAGGTTAGCTACTAGAAGGCTTCCCACACCCACAGTGCAGATAGATTTTGTTGAAGTTGCAGCTCAGGAGATGGATGAAGACCAAGTGAAGACAGGGGAGAAAGATTAAAATATTAGGGAGATGCAAAAATAACTCAGAGAGGCTCAACATGTCATAGCTCAATTCTACCAAGAGAGCAGAGAATTGAAAAGTAAGTTAGATGAGAAGGATTTTGAGGAACAAACACCACAAATCAAGACAGATTCCAAGAATAAAATGTCAAAAGAGAAGGATTTCATGCAAATCCCTAAGACCACAATTGTATCCAAGCCTACAACTCCTCTGACAAGATCCTCAGCCAGGAAGAAGAGTTCATAGGTATAGGTCCAGCTTGCAGCAAGTGAAAAACCTCATACTTCACCTGCTGATCAAAATCTGGACCAGGGGTCAAATTTTAGCTCAAAAATAAAATTTCTCGGAATTGCCTCAAAACAAATGGGTGCGTAGCCCTCATTGTCACGAACCCAACGCAACTCATTTGGGTTCAAACGAACGTCGGATGAGAGAGATATCGCGTTCTGTTTGAATCGTCAAACATGCAAAAAAAAAAAAAGAAGTTGATTGTACAGTCTGTACAGTTCATACGGATGTTGACGTGGCATGTCCGTACGATGACATGGCAGAGATGAATTGGCAAAGTCGTATGACACATGGCATGTGCTGAGTTGGCAGTTTGAGTGAATCATTTGACGACACGTGGCATTATTTTGGCAAGTGGTTTGGTGCCACGTGGCCCAGTCGTGGGCTGCCACGTGGCACCCTGTTATTGGGTTGTTTGGTTAAAAGTTATGGAGTCCACCGGACTCGACCCCGTGACCTCCACCTCTGTCCAAAGCTATAACAAAGTCCGACCAACCGACGCGCCACAATATGTTACTTGATATATATATGAGTTTAAATATATTTGAGTTTGATTAATGTTTAGTTTGGCGCGAGGCCGAGCTGGGGCTTAGCCCCAGCCCATGGTTGTATTGTTACCATATGAACCGATATATGCACGGAGGCACGTGCGTATTTCATTGGAGCCCTACCCGCGGTTTTTTGTATATATTTATATGACCATGCACCGAAACCACTACACGGAGATTTGGCACACGTTTTGAACGGTCAGCCTCCGGTTTCATATGACCGTCGCCCATATGACCCTTTGCCATAGCTTGTGCGCGCGGAAGTTTGGATTTGGTTTAAACGGTTATACAACCATACGCCGACACTTGTCGGTTATCCATTCACCTTTGAAACGGAGCCATTTTGCGCTAGCGCGCGATCGTATGGAAGACCATATGCCCATGGTCTTGGCGATTAGGGGCTGGGCGCACCCTAACCGTTCTATAGTTTTCATCCTTATGCGGTTGCACCCGATGATAATTTTTAGCACAAATTTGAGTTTGTGTGCTAGGTTGGGCACACAGAGGTGTGTTTTGGCGAACCAAAGACAGCAAACTTGAAGGAAGAAAATGGCAGGAGGCTTATCTTCTTCATTTTTTGGCCAAATGAGGGGCCGAAAAAGCCCATCTAGGGGTTTTTGGACGTTCTGAATCCATTGGCACTATTTTCAAAGCCATTTGAAGACATATTTTGTAGGTTTTTCACCATTGAAGTTTCAGAGAGCTCTAGGGAGCTTGAAGCCCTCATTGATTGAGGTCATGCTCAGATGAGCCCATGTTTGTTTTCTATGATTGAATAATCATTTTTGGCTAATTGTTATGCTCTGAACACTTTGGGATAGGTTTCAGATCTATTTGAGGACTTTTATAGGTGTTTTTTCCACAAGGAATCTCAGGGAAGATTAAGGCCACATGTAGAAGAGGTCATACCTGGATGAGCCATGATCCATTTTCAGAGTTTTATTAGTCATTTCTGGGGTTATTATGGATTCTGAACCCAATGGTACAGTCAGTATTTCCATTGGAGTTGAGCAGCATATTGTAAAAGAATCTTTGACAAATTAATCCCAAAGAGCCAAGTCCGTTGATGGAGGCTCAAGAAGATGTAGCCCAGAGAGGGGTGAACTCCTTTATCATGTTGTTCTTGTTGTGAGTGTTTGCTGGTTATTATTTGCTGCAAGTTATTTTTGTTGTTGTATTTATGAAAACAACATATTTAATATTGCAAAGACCTCACACATAGACATTTAAAAGAAGAAGCATAAACTTGACACATAATTCATCTTGCATATTTTAACACATGGAGCAAGGTCCTGTAAATTTTATTTAAATGGAATAGAGGGTGCTTGCATAGCATAACAAGTCAGCCCACTATTTTCAGATCAGGTGGTATCAGAGCATAGTTTTTTTTGCTTATGTGATTGTCATTGATAGCTAGAGTTTTAGTTGTTGGTATTTGTGCAAGTTTTGTGTTGAAGTTTGATATCTTGCAAGGATGGAGGAAGCTTCAAACATTGATAGTTCTCATACATCTTCATTATCTAAGTTCTTTGACAAAGAGATGTTGAAGGAATTTCTAACCATGAGAGATGTGGTGAAAGAGATGTGGGAAGATAGAAAGG
>JASDQU011403665.1:0-11149 GCA_032191745.1 Picea mariana
TTGAAAGAGGTTGTAGAAAAGACGACCTGATCAAACCAGCCAGTTCCAACAACCTGAACTGGTCTGACCTGCAGAGCATTTGAAGCAAAAAATCACTTCAAAAAGAGACCAAAAAACACTAAAAAAGCGTGCCCCGCACTAAAATCTAATGCAAGGCTATTTAATGATGCATCCAGCCTCTAGTTGACTCACACTTCTCTCAGTGATCATTTGTGACCATTTGGAGATTTTGGAGATGTGAGAAAGAGCTGATACAGAGTGAACTTGGAGCTGATTTGGCACCATCCAGTGGATAGAGAATCTACACCAACTGTTGACATATCATCTACAAGCTTAGAGAAGATTTGAGAATGGATTAGGTATGTGAAAAATATTTTAAATCCTTACTGTTTTCCTATGTAAATTTTTTATTCCTGTTTTTGTAACACCCTAGTTTTGGTCCCTGGATTAAAAATGTATAATTGTATATATGATGAATGGTCGAGGGCCAAGCGATGTAATATGTAAACATTGTACATTGAAAATGATAAAAATGAAATACGTAACCAGGCTAGAGTCAAGGAGGGGGCTATGATTCCAGAAGAGAGGAGGCTAAAGAGGGGTTTGAGAGGATTCCACATGCCTAGAGTGTAGATTTTTAATGACAAAAATCAGCAAGCTAATATTCTGTCAAACACTTAGCAACCTAGAGATAACTGTCTTCATAAATTTCAGAAATGCATAAAACCCACATTCAGAAATTTCCATAAGCAGAAATACACATTGCTAAGAAAAATATGCAGCGGAAATACACAGTGGACAGCAACCCATAACTCACAGAAATTTAGGCAAATGCCAGGGAAAACCCCAATGTGGAGAAACCCAACGAGAGAGAGAGAGAGAGAGATCTTATTATTATGCTTCAGGAAAGTACATATCAGCAGCAAAACAACATTTCCAGCCAAGGAAAATACCTCACAGCACCAAATCTGTCCCACAGAAATCTACCTCGTTTTCCGTGCCAAAACCGTACCACTGTCCAGCCTCTTCCATACCTCATTTTCCGTGCCCACAGTCCGCTGTACAGACTGTTCCGTATGGCCCAAAAACAGCCACCGAAAATCTGAAAATCGCCTCGAAAACCATGCCAAAAAACACCTCGATTTCCGTGCCAAATCCGTATGACTGTACAGACTGTACGGATCCGTACAATACGGCCTCCCACAGCAGAAAAATATTTCGGCCAAAAATTCACAGAAATTTTTTTCTTGGGAATCGTGCCCACTTTCCTTGAAAAACGTGCCCTCTTTGTTGCTCACTTTTTTCTCTCAAGCATGCTCAGAAAATCTCTCTAACTCTCCTCCCAATGTGCTCTCAACATCCTCCCGATGTCTTCACAACATGTCTTGCACACTACCCAATGAATTCTTTTATAATCCGAAAATGACATTTTCCCCCCAAAAGTGTCTTTTCACCTTCCCCAACCCTAGATCCAAAAGCCAAGATTAGATCTTGCCTTTTCCAAGATCTAGGGTCATGATTCATTCCCTCCAAAATGTCTCATTTAAAATTAAAGTGAATTTCACTTTATTACATCAGTGCTTTATGAAAATAAAGTCACTTTAAAAATAGAAGGTACACTTTATTAAAAAGTCACTTTAATAAAAGAACCACTTAAACAACTTTATAAAAACTATTGCAAAGTTAAGTGCTTGGTAGTGTAAATATTAAGGTAACATCCGCATACAAGACAAAACATGCGGAGTACCTCCCAAGCTAAAAAGCTAACATAGAGTCCTATACCACCTCCATAAATCATATTGTCATTCACTATTTAAAATCAATCATTGAATGCATGTAAGAGGTTGTGTCATAGAGTCATCTCATCTAATCAAAAGAACATGGGCTAACTACATTCAATATGGGAATTTTATCATTGAATACATGTAAGAGGTTGGGTGAGAGAGTCATCTCACCTAGTTATGACAGCATGGGCTCAGTACAATCATTTTGGGGAATTGTGAGAGTCAAACATGCCTGGGAGAAAAAGAGAAGGGAAATTTGAGTAGAGGGGGAGAGTTGATTTTTGAGATAGAAAGAAGAGTTGAAAAACAGAATTTTGGTGATGAAGAGACACAGCAGCCATACTTTGTGTGAAAACAACCAGTTTGAGCTGGGATTATGTGGAGAACTAGGTCGTTGTGCTTGTAATGAGATTTTTGTTGAGAAATTACCCAACAGCATGTGTAAATGCTACTGTGAGCACAGTTGTTACAGCTGGATTTCCTAGAGCCCTTAGTTGAGAGATTTTTGGTCAGTCTGTGCTAGAGTCCTTGAAGGGGATGAGGATTCTCTGACGGACTGCAATGCAAAGAAAGAAATATTATCCCTTGGGTTTTGCAGAATGATGGGGAAGAAAGATGGGTGGTTGGAATTGTTGTAGGAGTCGCGTCACTCTGAAATTATTGGGTATTGAGCTATTTGTGTCGACTGTAGCCAGCCAAAGGCGCCTATTCGTCCTTGTGGATTCATAGCACCAACTCTGGGGTGGCCTGTTGCATACAGAATTGGTGTAGCAACGCCTATGGTTGGGTTGAAGGTCTAAAGTCTACAGCGGGTTGTGTAAACATTTATAAAGATAAGTGTTTTGGCCACTATTTATATCATGTTCCAATGTTGTCTTTAACTGTTGCGTTTATTTCTGTGTTTGTGCATTTGAATGTTGTGTGTGCTTAAACAATCTACATGTGTAAATGTTTTCATCATTAGTTGCATGAGTGTATTTATCAYGCTRYAGTTATTCATTTTTAAAATGGTATCARAGTTATGCTATGCCGATTTGGTTTAGTAATGTGGCTCAGCACRRGATCTAGGTATGTTRYAKATTGGTATCAAGGCTTAGGTACAACACTGGACCTGTATGTGCCAGAGACCAACACGAATTTGACAAAGTTCTTGTTGCAGAGTTCTAAATCATGACATATTTGGAAAAAATGGTAAAATTTGTAAATTTTAATGAAAAAAATCAGCAAGTTAATATTATGTCATACACTTAGCAACCTGGAGATAACTGTCTTGCATAAACTCTAATATGTCTAAAACCCACAATCAGAAATTTCCATAAGCAGAAATACACATTGCTAAGTAATTATGCGGCGGAAATAAACACAATGAACAACATTCAATCACCCATGAATAACTCAGAAATTTAGGCAAATGCAAGGAAAAACCCCAATGTGGGGAAACCCAATGAGAGAGAGAGAGAGAGAGATCTTATTATTCAGCTTCAGGAAAATACATATCAGTTGTACGGACTATTCTGTACGGCCCAGCAACAACAAGCAAAACCCTTGAATCAGCCTCGAAAACCATGCCAAAGACTGTCTTGATTTGTGTGCCCTCTTTCCCTTGCTGTACGGATCCGTACAATATGGCCTCCCACAACAGAAAAATAACTCAGCAATGAAACAGATATGTTCCCTTGGGATTTGTGCCCACTTTGTCTTGGGAAATGTGCCCTCTATGCTGCCCTAATTTTCCTCTCTCAAGCCTACTCAAAAATTCTCTCTCAAACTCCTCCTCTTGTGACTTTCACACCACCCAATGCATTCTTTATAAATCTGAAAATGACTTTTTCCCTCCAAAGTGTTTTTTCACCTTCCCCAACCCTAAATCCAAAGGCCAAAATCTAATCTTGTCTTTTGCAAGATCAAGGGTCATGATTCATTCCCTCCAAAATGAATCACTTAAAAATATTAAAGTATTTTCACTTTATTACATAACTGCACTTTATGAGATAGTCACATTAAAAATAGAAGGTACACTTTATTAAAAAGTCACTTTAATAAAAGAACCACTTTACAACTTTATAAAAACCCATTACAAAGTTAAGTGCCTAGTAGTGTCAACATAAGGTAACATTCGCATACAAGACAAAACATGTGGAGTACCTCCCGAGCTAAAAAGCTAACATAGAGTCCTATACCACCTCCATAAATCATATTGTCATTCACTATTTAAAATCAATCATTGAATGGATGTAAGAGGTTGTGTCATAGGGTCATCTCATCTAGTCAAAAGAACATGGGCTAACTACATTCATTATGGGAATTTTATCATTGAATGCACGTAAAAGGTTGGGTGAGAGAGTCATCTCACCTAGTTATGACAGCATGGGCTCAGTACAATCATTTTGGGGAATTGTGAGAGTCAAACATGCATGGGAGAAAAAGAGAAGGGAAATTTGAGTAGAGGGGGAGAGTTGATTTTTGAGATAGAAAGAAGAGTTGAAAAACAGAATTTTGGTGATGAAGAGACACAACAGCCATACTGTGTGTGAAAACAACCAATTTGAGCTGGGATTATGTGGAGAACTAGGTCGTTATGCTTGTAATGAGATTTTTGTTGAGAAATTACCCAACAGCATGTGTAAATGCTACTGTGAGCACAGTTGTTACAGCTGGATTTCCTAGAGCCCTTAGTTGAGAGATTTTTGGTCAGTCTGTGCTACAGTCTTTGAAGGGGATGAGGATTCTCTGACGGACTGCAATGCAAAGAAAGAAATATTATCCCTTGGGTTTTGCAAAATGATGGGGAAGAGAGTTGGGTGGTTGGAATTGTTGTAGGAGTCGCGTCACTCTGAAATTATTGGGTATTGAGCTATTTGTGTGGACTGTAGCCATCCAAAGGCGCCTATTTGTCCTTGTGGATTCATAGCACCAACTCTGGGGTGGCTTGTTGCATACAGAATTGGTATAGCAACGCCTATGGTTGGGTTGAAGGTCTAAAGTTTACAGTCGATTGTGTAAACATTTATAAAGATAAGTGTTTTGGCCACTATTTATTTCATGTTCCAATGTTGTCTTTAACTGTTGCGTTTATTTCTTTGTTTGTGCATTTGAATGTTGTGTGTGCTTAAACAATCTACATGTGTAAATGTTTTCATCATTAGTTGCATAAGTGTATTTATCATGCTGCAGTTATTCATTTTTAAAATGGTATCAGAGTTATGCTATGCCGATTTGGTTTAGTAATGTGGCTCAGCACAAGATCTAGGTATGTTACAGATTGGTATCAAGGCTTAGGTACAACACTGGACCTGTATGTGCCAGAGACCAACACGAATTTGACAAAGTTCTTGTTGCAGAGTTCTAAATCATGACATATTTGGAAAAAATGGTAAAATTTGTAAATTTTAATGAAAAAAATCAGCAAGTTAATATTATGTCATACACTTAGCAACCTAGAGATAACTGTCTTGAATGAACTCTGATATGTCTAAAACCCACATTCAGAAATTTCCATAAGCAGAAATACACATTGCTAAGTAATTATGCAACGGCAATAAACACAATGAACAACATTCAATCACCCATGAATAACTCAGAAATTTAGGCAAATGCAAGGAAAAACCCCAATGTGGGGAAACCCAATGAGAGAGAGAGAGAGAGATCTTATTATTCAGCTTCAGGAAAATACATATCAGTTGTACAGACTGTTCTTTACAGCCCAGCAACAACAAGCAAAACCCTTGAATCAGCCTCGAAAACCATGCCAAAGACTGCCTTGATTTGTGTGCCCTCTTTCCCTTGCTGTACGGATCCGTACAATACGGCCTCCCACAACAAAAAAATAACTCAGCAATGAAACAGATATGTTCCCTTGGGATTTGTGCCCACTTTGTCTTGGGAAATGTGCCCTCTATGCTGCCCTAATTTTCCTCTCTCAAGCCTACTCGAAAATTCTCTCTCAAACTCCTCCTCTTGTGACTTTCACACTACCCAATGCATTCTTTATAAATCTGAAAATGACTTTTTCCCTCTAAAGTGTCTTTTCACCTTCCCCAACCCTAAATCCAAAGGCCAAAATCTAATCTTGTCTTTTGCAAGATCAAGAGTCGTGATTCATTCCCTCCAAAATGAATTACTTAAAAATATTAAAGTATTTTCACTTTATTACATAAGTGCACTTTATGAAATAGNACTTTAATAAAAGAACCACTTAAAACAACTTTATAAAAACTATTACAAAGTTAAGTGCCTAGTAGTGTAAATATTAAGGTAACATCCGCATACAAGACAAAACATGCGGAGTACCTCCCGAGCTAAAAAGCTAACATAGAGTCCTATACCACCTCCATAAATCATATTGTCATTCACTATTTAAAATCAATCATTGAATGCATGTAAGAGGTTGTGTCATAGAGTCATCTCATCTAGTCAAAAGAACATGGGCTAACTACATTCATTATGGGAATTTTATCATTGAATGCATGTAAGAGGTTGGGTGAGAGAGTCATCTCACCTAGTTATGACAGCATGGGCTCAGTACAATCATTTTGGGGAATTGTGAGAGTCAAACATGCATGGGAGAAAGAGAGAAGGGAAATTTGAGTAGAAGGGGAAATTTGAGATAGAAAGAAGAGTTGAAAAACAGAATTTTGGGGATGAAGAGACACAGTAGCCATACTGTGTGTGAAAACAACCAGTTTGAGCTGGGATTATGTGGAGAACTAGGTCGTTATGCTTGTAATGAGATTTTTGTTGAGAAATTACCCAACAACATGTGTAAATGCTACTGTGAGCACAGTTGTTACAGCCGGATTTCGTAGAGCCCTTAGTTGAGAGATTTTTGGTCAATCTGTGCTAGAGTCCTTGAAGGGGATGAGGATTCTCTGACAGGACTGCAATGCAAAGAAAGAAATATTATCCCTTGGGTTTTGCAGAATGATGGGGAAGAGAGCTGGGTGGTTGGAATTGTTGTAGGAGTCGCGTCACTCTGAAATTATTGGGTATTGAGCTATTTGTGTGGACTGTAGCCAGCCAAAGGCGCCTATTCGTCCTTGTGGATTCATAGCACCAACTCTGGGGTGGCCTGTTGCATACAGAATTGGTGTAGCAACGCCTATGGTTGGGTTGAAGGTCTAAAGTCTACAGCCGGTTGTGTAAACATTTATAAAGATAAGTGTTTTGGCCACTATTTATTTCATGTTCCAATGTTGTCTTTAACTATTGCGTTTATTTATGTGTTTGTGCATTTGAATGTTGTGTGTGCTTAAACAATCTACATGTGTAAATGTTTTCATCATTAGTTATGAGTGTATTTATCATGCTGCAGTTATTCATTTTCAAAATGGTATCAGAGTTATGCTATGCCGATTTGGTTTAGTAATGTGGCTTAGCACGGGATCTAGGTATGTTACAGATTGGTATCAAGGCTTAGGTACAACACTGGACCTGTATGTGCCAGAGACCAACACAAATTTGACAAAGTTCTTGTTGCAGAGTTCTAAATCATGACATATTTGGAAAAAATGGTAAAATTTGTAAATTTTAATGAAAAAAATCAGCAAGTTAATATTATGTCACACACTTAGCAACCTAGAGATAACTGTCTTGCATGAACTCTGATATGTCTAAAACCCACATTCAGAAATTTCCATAAGCAGAAATACACATTGCTAAGTAATTATGCAGCGGAAATAAACACAATGAACAACATCCAATCACCCATGAATAACTCAGAAATTTAGGCAAATGCAAGGAAAAACCCCAATGTGGGGAAACCCAATGAGAGAGAGAGAGAGAGATCTTATTATTCAGCTTCAGGAAAACACATATCAGTTGTACGGACTGTTCTGTACGGCCCAGCAACAACAAGCAAAATACTTGAATCAGCCTCGAAAACCGTGCCAAAGACTGCCTTGATTTGTGTGCCCTCTTTCCCTTGCTGTACAGATCCGTACAATACGGCCTCCCACAACAGAAAAATAACTCAGCAATGAAACAGATATGTTCCCTTGGGATTTGTGCCCACTTTGTCTTGGGAAATGTGCCCTCTATGCTGCCCTAATTTTCCTCTCTCAAGCCTACTCGAAAATTCTCTGTCAAACTCCTCCTCTTGTGTCTTTCACACTACCCAATGCATTCTTTTATAAAACTGAAAATGACTTTTTCCCTCCAAAGTGTCTTTTCACCTTCCCCAACCCTAAATCCAAAGGCAAAAATCCAATCTTGTCTTTTGCAAGATCAAGGGTCATGATTCATTCCCTCCAAAATGAATCACTTAAAAATATTAAAGTATTTTCACTTTATTACATAAGTGCACTTTATGAAATAGTCACTTTAAAAATAGAAGGTACACTTTATTAAAAAGTCACTGTAATAAAAGAACCACTTTACAACTTTATAAAAACCCATTACAAAGTTAAGTGCTTAGTAGTGTCAACATAAGGTAACATCCGCATACAAGACAAAACATGCGGAGTACCTCTCAAGCTAAAAAGCTAACATAAAGTCCTATACCACCTCCATAAATCATATTGTCATTCACTATTTAAAATCAATCATTGAATGCATGTAAAAGGTTGTGTCATAGAGACATCTCATCTAGTCAAAAGAACATGGGCTAACTACATTCATTATGGGAATTTTATCATTGAATGCATGTAAGAGGTTGGGTGAGAGAGTCATCTCACCTAGTTATGACAGCATGGGCTCAGTACAATCATTTTGGGCAATTGTGAGAGTAAAACATGCATGGGAGAGAAAGAGAAGGGAAATTTGAGTAGAGGGGGAGAGTTGATTTTTGAGATAGAAATAAGAGCTAAAAAACAGAATTTTGGTGATGAAGAGACACAGCAGCCATACTGTGTGTGAAAACAACCAGTTTGAGCTGGGATTATGTGGAGAACTAGGTTGTTATGCTTGTAATGAGATTTTTGTTGAGAAATTACCCAACAGCATGTGTAATGCTACTGTGAGCACAGTTGTTACAGCTGGATTTCCTAGAGCCCTTAGTTGAGAGATTTTTGGTCAGTCTGTGCTAGAGTCCTTGAAAGGGATGAGGATTCTCTGACGCACTGCAATGCAAAGAAAGAAATATTATCGCTTGGGTTTTCCACAATGATGGGAAAGAGAGTTGGGTGGTTGGAATTGTTGTAGGAGTCGCGTCACTCTGAAATTATTGGGTATTGAGCTATTTGTGTGCACTGTAGCCAGCCAAAGGCGCCTATTCATCCTTGTGGATTCATAGCACCAACTCTGGGGTGGCCTGTTGCATACAGCATTGGTGTAGCAACGCCTATGGTTGGGTTGAAGGTCTAAAGTCTACAGCGGGTTGTGTAAACATTTATAAAGATAAGTGTTTTGGCCACTATTTATTTCATGTTCCAATGTTGTCTTTAACTGTTGCGTTTATTTCTGTGTTTGTGCATTTGAATGTTGTATGTGCTTAAACAATCTACATGTGTAAATGTTTTCATCATTAGTTGCATGAGTGTATTTATCATGTTGCAGTTATTCATTTTTAAAATGGTATCAGAGTTATGCTATGCCGATTTGGTTTAGTAATGTGGCTCAGCACGGGATCTAGGTATGTTACATATTGGTATCAAGGCTTAGGTACAACACTGGACCTGTATGTGCCAGAGACCAACACGAATTTGACAAAGTTCTTGTTGCAGAGTTCTAAATCATGACATATTTGGAAAAAATGGTAAAATTTGTAAATTTTAATGAATAAAATCAAAAAGTTAATATTATGTCATACACTTAGCAACCTAGAGATAACTGTCTTGCATGAACTCTGATATGTTTTAAACCCACATTCAGAAATTTCCATAAGCAGAAATACACATTGCTAAGTAATTATGAAACGGAAATAAACACAATGAAAAACATTCAATCACCCATCATGAATAACTCAGAAATTTAGGCAAATGCAAGGAAAAAGCCCAATGTGGAGAAACCCAATGAGAGAGAGAGAGAGAGATCTTATTATTCAGCTTCAAGAAAATACATATCAGTTGTACGGACTGTTCTGTACGGCCCAACAACAACAAGCAAAACCCTTGAATCAGCCTCGAAAACCGTGCCAAAAACTACCTTGATTTGTGTGCCCTCTTTCCCTTGCTATACAGATCCGTACAATACGGCCTCCCACAACAAAAAAATAACTCAGCAATGAAACAGATATGTTCCCTTGGGATTTGTGCCCACTTTGTCTTGGGAAATGTGCCCTCTATGCTGCCCTAATTTTCCTCTCTCAAGCCTACTCGAAAATTCTCTCTCAAACTCCTCCTCTTGTGACTTTCACACTACCCAATGCATCCTTTATAAATCTAAAAATGACTTTTTCCCTCCCCCAACCCTAAATCCAAAGGCCAAAATCTAATCTTGTCTCTTGCAAGATCAAGGGTCATGATTCATTCCCTCCAAAATGAATCACTTAAAAATATTAAAGTATTTTCACTTTATTACATAAGTGCACTTTATGAAATAGTCACTTTAAAATTAGAAGGTACACTTTATTAAAAAGTCACTGTAATAAAAGAACCACTTTACAACTTTATAAAAACCCATTACAAAGTTAAGTGCCTAGTAGTGTCAACATAAGGTAACATCCGCATACAAGACAAAACATGCGGAGTACCTCCCGAGCTAAAAAGCTAACTCTCCCTCTTAGCGACGGATGTATTCACTGCCATCTCCATCATCTGGTCCCATCACACTCTGCTCAATAGGAGCTCCCTCTGAACCTGGAGTTATCCTCAACACCTGCACAGAACTTGAACTAGAAGATCTTCTCCTGACAGCTACCCGAAACCCTGAGCTCCTTGGAGAATCCACTCCATCCTGAGCATTTGTTCGACCACACTGGCTGAGCCTCCTGCCAATGCTCAGAAGAGACTCGCTCTCTTCTCTCGAAATGCAAGACTGAATCCTTGGGCCCACTGCAGTCTCCGGAGCCTCATGCTCCTCATCCAACGTTGAATCAGCAGCAAAATCACAATTTCCAGCCAAGAAAAATCCACTTACAGCACACTAAAACAGTCCCAAAAATCTACCTCGTAATCTGTGCCAAGTTCTTATTGTTGTATGACCCTCCCTGTACCTCAAAATTCATGCACACAGTTAGTTGTACGGACTGTTCTGTATGGCCCAGCAACAACAAGAAAAACCCTTGAATCAACCTCGAAAACCATGCCAAAGACTATCTTGATTTGTGTGCCCTCTTTCCCTTGCTGTACGGATCCGTACAATATGGCCTCCCACAACAGAAAAATAACTCAGCAATGAAACAGATATGTTCCCTTGGGATTTGTGCCCACTTTGTCTTGGGAAATGTGCCCTCTATGCTGCCCTAATTTTCCTCTCTCAAGCCTACTCGA
>JASDQU011403665.1:13736-23960 GCA_032191745.1 Picea mariana
CTGAGAAATACACAATCACAAGAGACACATCATTTATCCTGGGAAACCCTCATGGGGGAGAAAACCCAACAAAACTTCCTTATTATAGATAGCCAATACAATGCCAAGAGATAACTCAAACAAATACAGAAAGTCCTCTCCCAAGAATGCGCCTCTCTCTCTCTCTCTCTCTTCTTCAACTGCAGCTCTGAAACTTGCTCCTCAAATGAACAAGTGAGTGTGTCTAAGTGAGGTGCTAGCCTCCTTATTTATACAATTCTGGCACGTGTGGAAGTGTCTCTTCACTGGCAGGGCCAACTTCTTCTTCTGGGTGGTTATAACCACCTTTAATATATTTTGGGGCCTCTTTAATATATTCTGGGTCCGACTTCTTATTCTGCCTATTACAATTATACTTTAATCAATCCGCAAAAGGGGATTTGGTCTTTTACAATAGCCGACATGGTCAATCCGCAATAGGGGATTGATCTAATGAATAATACCACAATAATAATTAGAATACACTTTGTAGTTACATTATTTCAACATTACAGCACGCTAAAACAGTCCCAAAAATCTGCCTCGTAATCCATGCCAAGTCTGTACTGTTGTACAACCCTCCTTGTACCTCAAAATCCATGCACACAGTCAATTGTACGGACTATTCTGTACGGCCCAGCAACAGCAAACAAAACCCTTGAATCATCCTCAAAAACCATGCCCAAGACTGCCTCGATTTGCATGCCCTCTTTCCCTTGTTGTACAAACTGTACGGATCCGTACAGTACGGCCTCCCACAACAGAAAAATAACTCAGCAATGAAACAGATATGTTCCCTTGGGATTTGTGCCCACTTTGTATTGGGAAATGTGCCCTCTATGTTGCCATAATTTTCCTCTCTCCAGCCTACTTGAAAAATCTCTCAACCTCCTCCTCTTGTATCTTGCACACTACCCAATGCATTCTTTTATAAATCTGAAAATGAATTTTTCCCTCCAAAGTGTCTTTTACCTTCCCCAACCCTAAATCCAAAGGCCAAGATCTAATCTTGTCGTTTGCAAGATCAAGGGTCATGATTCATTCCCTCCAAAAAGAATCACTTAAAAATATTAAAGTAATTTCACTTTATACATAAGTGCACTTTATGAAATAAAG
The DNA here is from genome assembly GCA_032191745.1 of Picea mariana. Taxonomy (NCBI): domain Eukaryota; kingdom Viridiplantae; phylum Streptophyta; class Pinopsida; order Pinales; family Pinaceae; genus Picea; species Picea mariana. Next base: position 14,871 of record JASDQU011403665.1, read on the forward strand.
TCACTTTAAAATTAGAAGGTACACTTTATTAAAAAGACATTTTAATAAAAGAACCACTTTACAACTTTATAAAAAACCATTACAAAGTTAAGTGCCTAGTAGTGTCAACATAAGGTAACATCTGCATACAAGACAAAACATGCGGAGTACCTCCCAAGCTAAAAAGCTAACAAAATTGGAGCAAAATTCCAAAATTTTGGGCAAAATATGCACGTAATTAAGCAAAGGTATGCCGAATTGATCAGCCTAAGGCCGAAATTGGCCATGGGAAGCTAAGTCTAGAGCTTCCATGGCAGCCGAAAAAGAAAATTAAAACAAAAATTTTGAAAATATTTGATTTTTGAAATATTACATATATCCATCAATGACCCATATCAAGCCCGATCCTGAACTCAATGGCCCAGATCCATCCTCGGATGGGCTAAGAATATCCAAGTTAAAGTGGTTCTTTATCGCTAATGAGAAAAATTTTGAAGTTCACCGATGGATAAATGTTTAGTTTCTCAATGAGAAATTTTGAAGTTAACCAATGAAAAATTTTGAAGTTCGTCCATGGGACAAAAATTAAGGGTTGCCAATGGAACAAAAATTTTCATTTGTCAATGGGACAAAAATTTTGTGTTGCCAACAAAGAGAAAATTTGGGGTCATCGACGAAGAGAAAATTTTGGATCATCGACAAGAGAAAATTTTGAGTCACCAACAAAGAGAAAGTTTTGGGTCGTCGACGGAGAGAAAATTTTGGGTTGCCAACGTGAAAAATTATTTTGTTCGCTTATGGGGGAATTATTCAATTCACTGATGAAAGAATTATTTTGTTTGCCAGTGGAAAAATTATTTAATTCACCAATGGAAGAATGATTCAATTCGTCGATGGGAGAATTATTTAGTTCGTCGATGGGAGAATTATTTCGTTCGCTAGTGGGAGAATTATTTCGTTCGCCAATGGGAGAATTATTCAGTTCATCGATGCAAAGTATAAAGTGGAGAGTCGCTAAAAAAGAAAGGGAGGATGGTGGCATGGCCACATCAAGGGCTGACAAGTTGACATCAGCACCACAGCATCAACCAAGTGCCATGCCACGTTAGCCAGATGATGGTATATACTATAAATAATAAAATAAAAATAAAAACAAGTCTAAAGCCAAAAACTTGTTTTGGCCATAACAAGAGTAGAAAAGCTCAAAAGCAGGTGAAATTTCAAGGGTAGGTCCACAATAACTACAAAAATATTAGTGAGAGTCACTGACCAGCTCTGCTCCATATTTCCAGAAACCACAGATTAATGGTTTTTGAAGAATAGGGTGGTACTCCTTGAAAGTGGCCTTGTTGCTAATAAGATTTTTACAACAAGCCAGGGGAGCAAACATGATGAAACTCAGTGGAGGTTTTGGCTAAATTCCAAAGGGTTTGGAATGGAGATGCCGAAACTGGCCAAAATCCACTATTCTAGTAGACCTTTTAAAGATTTTTGGGATTTTCGGAGGAGGAAAAGAGACCCCAAATCACAAATATTGAAAAATTTATTTACTTGATATTTTACCTCTTCAACAAGCTAGACAACTTTTCCTTATTGAAGTTCTTTCAGTTTTACTACATTTGGGATATATTATTTTTTGCTAAAAATTCCAAGTCTGGAGAAAATGCAAAAAGGGAAAAGTTAACAATTTCATATTGATATAGAATTTGACTAGAGCATCAAATCCCCAGTCTGAAAGTTGTTCTGTAATCACAATCAAAATAACTATCTGCACCCGATACAAAAGTTTTCTTGGTTCCTCACAAAATTTCTTCTACAGGTGGCGAAAGTAGGCCTCAGAGCCAGATTGCACCAATGACAAAAGGGCACAATTGAGTACAAATGACAGAATTCAGAGATCCATAACTTTCAGCTCAGAACTCAGAATGAGGCATGAGTATAGTCATCAGAAAGCTCAACACACCTTTCTACACTGAACTAGTTGCTATCACTGAACAATTTTACACTGAAAATTATTGACTGAAAAATATATTGAGCGGAAACAACAAGATCATAGATGAATCATCAACACACATGAACCACAAATTTTATGTTTTGTAACGTTGTCAAATTCAGATATTCCGAGGGCAAAACTAGCCCTTCCAGCCAATACAATTTCACCAAAAGTTGAGGACAACCTTGGGTTGTCCTCCAATAACTAGAAATATTAGAAAGACCAAACCTCAGCAAATCCCTGGAAATTTCATTTGCCCACAAATATGTTGCAGACCACCTGTACTACCTACTGACATCATATGTACTGTTGTTGACGTCAGCCTATACAGACCTGCTCCTACCCAGAAAACGTGTACGGATGTACGTGATTCACCTTTCTACAACCCACCTACATATGCGACTACAACTCACGTATATGTGATTCACCTTACTGCAACCCGCGTACATACGCGACTATGCCCACTGCAATCTACGTACGTACGCCATTGTGCCCACTGCAACCTTCGTACATGTACGGAGAATCATACGAACACTTCCGTACAATTCGTTCCACTCGTACAATTTCTTCCTTCCGCGGTTGCCTCTCTCCTAGGCCAGATTTACCAAAGTTATAGACATTCCCTTGCTGAAATCACCAAGCCTCCTAGCAAAAGTGCTCACTCACTTATGCTAACTCCATTATGCACTATGATCAAATGTCACAATGACCTCTTACCTTTATATACAAGTCCAATGAGTGAGTTTAGGAACCCCTTCTAAACTCAACAATTAATTAGAATATTTTAATCCTCTTTGTGGATGTGAAAACCCTACACAAGCCCACAAAGCCCAGCAATTTGCCCATGAGGCCCTAGCCTCATTTCTGGGCCGATTTCACTAAAATGAAAGGCTAAATCGGTGCCAACGGAGATTCCCACATGTCTGACACCTTGGCCTCTTGTGGGAATACCTCACGAAGCTACAATATCATCAACACTCCCTCTTAGCGAGGGAGGTATCCCATCCACCATCATCTGGATGTACCTTTGTCTCCCACATTGGAAGTGACTTTGTCTCCTCTACCATAGTTGCACTCCAACCCTCCTGATCGATTGCTCCCTCTATCACCAAAGAAAATCCTGCTCTCCAGTGCTCCTGACTGGCAGCATCCTCGATCGTTGAAGCAAATCATGTTGTCCAATCTGCCTCACCAGCTGCTCCCCTTGTGACTGAAGCAAATCTCACTCTCCAGTCTTCTTGACTAGCTACCTCCTTTGTCACTATAGTAAAACCTGTTGAAAAAAACAGATCCTCCATGGTGGTCTCACATGCCCTAGAAGCCTCCTGCCTCTGAACCTCCTGTCTGGCCTCCTCAACCCATGAAACCTGCTTCGAAGACTCCTCTCTTCCACCTATACCTGGATGTAGACTTCCTTTGGATGAGTGATGCTCCCTTTAAGCCCGTTGACTCCCCCTGAAGTCCAACTGTCCTGGAAAGCTACTTCTCCCTACAGGATCCTGAGGGCAGACTCTGTGAATTGTGGCTCCGACTACTGGTGGAGGTACCTGTGCTACTGGTGGGGCCACCTGCCTCACCACTAGTGGAGCTATTTGCTCCTCATTTGTCTCTATGTTAATGTTGGCCACAGTGCTCATAGGTTGGCCCCTCAGCCTATATAGGTTGCCCTCCCTAACTCCAAGAATCATTGTTGATCTGAAGCTAGATCGTCTAGGAACAAACAAGACTTGTCCATCTCGAAACAATATATGGTACCCCTTCTTCTCAATCTCTGAGACTGAGAGAACATTGTAACAAACATAATAATATATAATTATATTATGAAAAGATGTAAGGATGTGTCTTATCAAAGAGACACGACTCTTCATATGAAAGGGCACCTTGCCTACAATATAAGCAATGCCCTCATTGTAACATGGGGCACTAAATTCATTCTATCAATATATATATAGATATTTTAATACAAACATAGACTTTTGTCTATTACAGTGGTACCAGAGCTATTCGACCCTCTGGTCATCAACCGCTGCACAGTCCGTCCATTAAGCTTAGGTCCTGAAGTCATGGACACATATATCCATGAAGTATAGGAATTCCACAAAACTAAACGAAAATTATTACAGGAAACAAGAGAAATAATTATAAAATCGCTAAGGATTTTTGAAACACCAAATTTGGCACCTACAATAGAAGCAGGCCTTGACGTAAAGAAAACCAGCAATGAAGAATGTTTGAACGAGGAAAATCAGGAAGTCATTGGTTTCGCAAATGCTGAAGGCCAAGTCCGTGAGGCCTCAAAAAAACTTGAGAGTGGTGAAGATTGTTAAGATGTAAAGGAGAACGAAGATCAAGAGATTGAATGCAGTTTGTCTTGAAAGAAGCAAGTGAAATTAAATCTCGAAATTATGGTCTAAGCAGAACCCCATCTCCAAATCAACATATTCATGACAGCGAAAAATACAAAGAAATACCCAGAGAATTTTTCTGCCCAATTTCAAACAGATTCATGGCAGATCCAGTTACAATTCCTGCGTCTAATTTCATATATGATCGAGATTTTGTTAAAGAATTGCACCACCCAAAAGATGTGCAGGTTGATCTGATAATGAGTAAGGAAATGGAAGGAATTCATTGTGAGGCAGAAGCAATTATAGTAGAGGATACATAGTCTCTTGTTCCTAAGAATCGATCGGCTACAGAATAAATTATTAAGACAAATGATGACCTAGAATTCCTCAAGCAACAAACCAGACACGTAGAGGATGTAGATGCAGCCGCAATTTATCCATCTGACAATCATCAAAATAGAAAGGCTGGTATCATATGTAGTTCACTACCAGCATCTCCGACTTCAACTGTCACAAGTAAGCAAAGACATTTGCCAAATGGAAGTGTGGATAACAAGACCTTGAGACTTGGCAGTTTGAATGACACAAAGGTCTTTAACAAGGTGTTTCAGGCGACAGTTGTTCTTCAAACCACTACCACTCGAACACTTGTACAGAGGTTGTGGACAACACCCATGCCATCGATTTCATTGTCGACAAAAGAAGAGGCATTATTCTCACCAACAAATTTGATCCAACTCCAGCAAATGGACCGCCGATGAATTCCAATGGACCATAAGGTTTCCCTTGCAACCCAGCAGTGTGACACCCTTTCCGGCTCCAAACCATTCTAATATATAGTTGTTCAACCGGCCATTGACTACTTAGTTGCAGGCCTTCAAAATTCACCAATACGCCTGAGAATTGGTTGTTGGCTCACGTTCGTGTAATCATTTCAGAGGATATGATGGGTTCGTACGATTCTGTACAACTCTAACCGTACGATGATGGTTGAGGATTATAAACCAAAAAAAAATAACCCTAGGCTTAGCTTAATAAAAATTATTTAAAAAAAAAAAATTTCACTATGCTTAGAGGACAAAGCATTCATTAAGAGGGCGGCAATGTAACAAACATAATAATATATAATTATATTATGAAAAGATGTAAGGATGTGTCTTATCAAAGAGACACAACACTTCATGTGAAAGGGCACCTTGCTTACTATATAAGCAAGGCCCTCATTGTAACATGGGGCACAAAATTCATTCTTTCAATATATATGTGTGTGTGTGTGTGTATGTGTGTGTGTGTGATAATACACCTGTCTAAAATACATTTTAATACAAACATGGACTTTTTTCTATTACAAACACTCCTGAGTTCTAGCACCCATAACACATTCGACGCCCTCAGCACCTCACCTAACTCCAGTCTGAACGATACCATACCAGATCCTCGTACTACATGCTTGGTTCCCATACCAAGCTCTACACACAACTCTGAGCCAATCTTTGTGAAGTTGTCAAATAACTCTCTAGCACTTGTCATATGGCAAGATGCTCGGCTATCCACCAACCAGGTCCCCCTGCTGGAGACTATACCTGAAAGGGTGGAGACCAACAAGATCTCCCTCTGGAACCTGTCTGCAACCTCATCAACCTTTGTTGTTGATGTATGTTGCCTTCTTCGCCTTCCCCTCCGATGTGGACACTGTGAAGCATAGTGCCCAAAGACATGACACCCAAAACCAGTGTTGTATATCTCTCTAATATATCGTCAATATTCCGATAAATTCTGAGTTAAACCCATGTCCGATATATCCAAAATATTCCGAGATATTCCGAGTTAAACCCTTGTCTTGCGACATTTTCCAAGATATTCCGATATTTTCCACCGATGTCACCGAGAAGTTACATTCCAGACCCTCGTCGATACTTTCCCCGAGACGAGATATATAGCATTGTTCAAAACATCTGATCTTACTAACATCCTTCCTCTGTTTCGGCTCTGGAGATGGTTCTCTCAAGAGAGAAGCCCTTCTCCCTAGCAAACCTCTTTTGCCCTTCCTAGTGCAAGCTGCAACGGCTTGGTTCTCATTACTGTTACTCTTCACCATACCATCCATATCATCCCTGGACACCAACCGGGTCTCCTCGTGGATACAATCAATCCATAGTCTATCAAAGTCTGGTAACTTGTCTCGTGCACAAATCCCCTACACAAATGGTTTCCAAGACCTGGGAAGACCTCTCAATGCTACATTCACCAACTCAGCATCCTCAACTGTCTCACTGATCGCTGCAAGCTAATCACGGATCTAAGTAATCTTCATAAGGTAGCTCACAATTGTATCCTCACTAGACATCCTGATAATTTGAAGTTGGTGCTTCAAATGCAACTTCTTGTCAGTATTTTTGTTTTGGTATAGACCTACCAAAGCATCATACATCTCTTTGGAAAATGTCTTCTCAGCAATGTGAGGGATCAAGTGATCCTTCACGGATTCTAGCAACACCTGCTTGGCCTTCACTTCTTTCTTCTTATGTGTTGTCAATTCCTACGGATCGGTAGGAGCTGCAACCACACTCTCAACATACTCCTTGAGATCATTTCCTTCCAACAAAAGAAGAATCCTTTCCTTCCAAGCCCGAAAGTTGGTTTCCCTTTCCAACCTGTCGTCAAGCTTTAATGTGTTCACCATTTTACCCTGCCCGAAATAAGAACAAGAACAACACTCTTCTAGTGTTGTAGCCAACAATGTGTCTCAAGATGATCCCCCTCTCTTCAGGATCCCAAGCTCCGATACCATGTCAATTTTCACATGCAACTCTATGACTAATTTTCAAATCTGAAAATTGCTTCCTAGTGAGCTAACAATAAACCCTAGTTGTTATCACTAAACAATTTTCACTGAAAATTATTGACTGAAAAATATATGCAGCAAAAACAACAAGATCAGAGATAAATCATCAACACACATGAGACACAATTTTTTTGTTTTGTAACCTTGTCAAATTTAGAAATTCTGAGGGCAAAACCAACCCTCCCAGCCAATACAATTTCACCAAAAGCAAAGGACAACCTTGTCCTTCAATAACCAGAAATATCAGAAACACCAAACCTCAACAAATCCCTGAAAATTTCCTCCGCCCACAAATCTGTTGCAGACCACATGTCCGGCTTGTTGACGTCAGCCTGTACGGACATGTTCCTGCCTAGAAGACTCGTATAGATGTACGTGATTCACCCTTCTACAACCAACGTACATACGTGGATGTGCCCACTGCAACCCACATATACGTGATTCACCTTATTGCAACCCCCGTATATACGCGACTGTACCCACTACAATCTGGGTATGTATGTGGTTGTGCCCATTGCAATCCGTGTATGTACACGACTACACCCACTGCAACCCGCGTACATGTACGAACACTTCCATACAATTCGCTCCACTCATATAGTTTCTTCCTTCTACAGTTGCCTCTCTCCTAGACTAGATTTACCAAAGTTACAGAAATTCTCTTGCTGAAATCACCAAGCCTCCTAGCACAAGTGCTCACTCACTTATGCTAACTCCATTATGCACAATGATCAAATGTCACAACGACCTCTCACCTTTATATACAAGTCCAATGAGTGAGTTTAGGCACTCCTTCTAAACTCAACAATTAATTAGAATATTTCAATCCTCTTTCTGGGTGTGAAACCCCTACACAACCCCACAAAGCCCATCAACTTGTCCATGAGGCCCTAGCCTCATTTCTAGGCTGATTTCACTAAAACGAAAGGCTAAACTGGTGCCAACAAAGATTCCCACATGCCTGACACCTTGGCCTCTTGTGGGAATACATCTCGAAGCTACAATATCATCAACAAACTAAATTAATGAAAAAAATTACAATATTGATAATTTCTAACTATAATTGTTTCATGCACATTTTTACAGAATTAGGGGTACGGACAGAACAGATCAGATTCTAAAATGAGAAATAGAAAGATGGGCGATGCACAAGGTTTTTATAGCCATAGAGATGAAATCAAAGGATTAAATATCAGCCTAGGAAATGTTGAAACATAGTTTAATGGGCACAAAAGCAAGGTAAAGTTAGTAGAGATGGTTGAGATAATGAAAACCCTGAAGAGGGAAGTGCGGTGCTACAGAGCAGTTAATGAAATGTTGGTAAGAGCTCAAGAGAAGTAGAACCAAATTCATACTTAGTTGAAATAGAGTCTGAATAACTTGCAAAGACAATTCAATAAGGATTTCAGCACAAAATATGCAACTAGTACAAGACATGCAATAGCACCTAGATCTCATGATAGGGGGAATGATCACAAGGGATCTAGTCACTCAAGAAGTGTTAGTAGACATCATTATTCACCTGGACATTCAGCCAGAAGAGCACATGCATTTTCAGAAATAGAGAGCAGCCCAAGTGTATCTCCTATCAAACAACGGAGGAGAAGGCTTGAGTTAGATAGTTTGCAAGAAGAGCTTAGGAGGTTCAAGCCACCAAGATTTGATGGAGAGCCTAGAAACGGTGAAGATGTTGAAGCCTACTTCTTGGGTATGAAAAATATTTTCAGTTGTACAATTATTCATCCAATTTGGAAGCAAGGATTGCCATATATTATCTTTAGAGGAAAGCTTCCATGTGGTGGGACCAACTAAAGCAGGTCAAACATATTGATGAGAAGATAATTTCTTGGAATCAGTTAAAGAAATACTTCTGACAACAGTACTTGTCAAAGTATTATTATGACAAGAAAATGCACGAATTCTTT
>JASDQU011403665.1:35528-46436 GCA_032191745.1 Picea mariana
GATCTCCTAGTTATCCCATGATATCGGGGATAACAGTTCTCTCGAGAGAGAGAAGCCCTTCTCCCTAGCAAACCTCTTTTGCCTAGAGAACCTCTTATGTCCTTCCTAGTGCAGGCTGCAACGGCTTGGTTCTCATTACTGTTACTCTTCACCATACCATCCATATCATCCCTGGACACCAACCGGGTCTCCTCGTGGATACAATCAATCCATAGTCTATCAAAGTCTGGTAACTTGTCTCATGCACAAATCCCCTACACAAATGGTTCCCAAGACCTAGGAAGACCTCTCAATGCTACATTCACCAACTCAGCATCCTCAACTGTCTCACTGATCGCTGCAAGCTGATCACGGATCTAAGTAATCTTCATAAGGTAGCCCACAATTGTGTCCTCACTAGACATCCTGATAATTTGAAGTTGGTGCTTCAAATGCAACTTCTTGCCAGTATTTTTGTTTTGGTATAGACCTACCAAAGCATCATACATCTCTTTGGCAAATGTCTTCTCAGCAATGTGAGGGATCAAGTGATCCTTCACGAATTCTAGCAACACCTGCTTGGCCTTCACTTCTTTCTTCTTATGTGTTGTCAATTCATGCGGATCGATAGGAGCTGCAACCACACTCTCAACATACTCCTTGAGGTCATTTCATTCCAACAAAAGAAGAACCCTTTCCTTCCAAGCCCGAAAGTTGGTTTCCCTTTCCAACCTGTCCTCAAGCTTTAATGTGTTCACCATTTTACCCTGCCCGGAATAAGAACAAGAACAACACTCTTCTAGTGTTGTAGCCAACAATGTGTCTCAAGATGATCCCCCTCTCTTTAGGATCCCAAGCTCTGATACCATGTCAATTTTCACATGCAACTCTGTGACTAATTTTCAAATCTGAAAATTGCTTCCTAGTGAGCTAACAATAAACCCTAATTGTTATCACTAAACAATTTTCACTGAAAATTATTGACTGAAAAATATATGCAGCAGAAACAACAAGATCAAAGATAAATCATCAATACACATGAGAGACAATTTTTTTGTTTTGTAACCTTGTCAAATTTAGAAATTCTGAGGGCAAAACCAACCCTCCCAGCTAATACAATTTCACCAAAAGCAAAGGACAACCTTGTCCTTCAATAACCAGAAATATCAGAAACACCAAACCTCAACAAATCCCTGAAAATTTCCTCCACCCACAAATCTGTTGCAGACCACATGTCCGGCTTGTTGACATCAGTCTTTACGGACATGTTCCTGCCTAGAAGACTCGTACAGATGTACGTAATTCACCCTTCTACAACCCACGTACATACGCGGCTATGCCCACTGCAACCCACATATACGCGATTCACCTTACTGCAACCCACATATACGCGATTCACCTTACTGCAACCCACGTATATACGCGACTATACCCACTGCAATCCGCGTATGTATGCGGTTGTGCCCACTGCAATCCGTGTATGTACGTGACTACGCCCACTACGACCTGCGTACATGTACGAACACTTTCATACAATTCACTCCACTCATATAGTTTCTTCCTTCTACAGTTGCCTCTCTCCTAGGCTAGATTTACCAAAGTTACAAAAATTCTCTTGTTGAAATCACCAAGCCTCCTAGCACAAGTGCTCACTCACTTATGCTAACTCCATTATGCACTATGATCAAATGTCACAATGACCTCTCACCTTTATATACAAGTCCAATGAGTGAGTTTAGGCACTCCTTCTAAACTCAACAATTAATTAGAATATTTCAATCCTCTTTCTGGGTGTGAAACCCCTACACAACCCCACAAAGCCCCATCAACTTGTCCATGAGGCCCTAGCCTCATTTCTAGGCCGATTTCACTTAAACGAAAGGCTAAACTGGTGCCAACAAAGATTCCCACATGCTTGACACCTTGGCCTCTTGTGGGAATACATCTCGAAGCTACAATATCATCAACAAACTAAATTAATGAAAAAAATTACAATATTGATAATTTCTAACTATAATTGTTGCATGCACATTTTTACAGAATTAGGGGTACGGACAGAACAGATCAGATTCTAAAATGAGAACTAGAAAGATGGGCAATGCACAAGGTTTTTATAGCCATAGAGATGAAATCAAAGGATTAAATATCAGCCTAGGAAATGTTGAAACATAGTTTAATGGGCACAGAAGCAAGGTAAAGTTAGTAGAGATGGTTGAGATAATGAAAACCCTGAAGAGGGAAGTGCGGTGCTACAGAGCAGTTAATGAAATGTTGGTAAGAGCTCAGGAGAAGTAGAACCAAATTCATACTTAGTTGTTATAGAGTCTGAATAACTTGCAGAGACAATTCAATAAGGATTTCAGCACCAAATATGCAACTAGTACAAGACATGCAATAGCACCTAGATCTCATGATAGGGAGAATGATCACAAGGGATCTAGGCACTCAAGAAGTGTTAGTAGACATCATTATTCACCTGGACATTCAGCCAAAAGAGCACATGCATTTTCAGAAATAGAGAGCAGCCCAAGTGTATCTCCTATTAGACATCGGAGGAGAAGGCTTGAGTTAAATAGTTTGCAAGAAGAGCTTAGGAGGTTCAAGCCACCAAGATTTGATGGAGAGCCTAGAAATGGTGAAGATGTTGAAGCCTGCTTATTGGGTATGAAAAATATTTTCAGTTGTACGATTATTCATCCAATTTGGAAGCAAGGATTGCCATATATTATCTTCAGAGGAAAGCTTCCATGTGGTGGGACCAACTAAAGCAAGTCAAGCATATTGATGAGAAGATAATTTCTTGGAATCAGTTAATGAAATACTTCCAACAACAGTACTTGTCAAAGTATTATTATGATAAGAAAATGCACAAATTCTTTGAGCTCAAGTTAGGAAGTATGACCATACTGGAATATGAAAAGAAATTATTGAAACTTTTGAGGTAAGTGGGTTTCATCAAGAATGAGAGCATTAAAATTCAAAGATTTTTTAGTGGACTACCATCATTCTACAAGGATAAAATACAATTTTATGAGCTTAAGACTTTGGAGGAAGCCGTAAGGAAAGCCAAACATTAGAATGAGCAGAATAAGGGAAGGTCAGTGTTTCAAAAAGCTTGGGATAACAAAAAGAAAAGAAAAATGCATTAGAGGAAGAAATGATTCAAGCCACCTTTCTTCAAGAATAGCTCTCAAGCATATCAGCCAACACAAAGTGAACCTAAGATGACATATTCCTTGGGGAAAAGGCCAAAACGACAGCCCATAAAGTGTTGGGGATGTAAAGGAGACCACATGTATAAAGATTGTTATCATAAGGGAGATAGGATGAGGACTGTGCATAACATTCAAGAAGCTGCTGTAGTGGAGGGCATGGGCAAGAGCATGCCAAGGTTTTATGCAGCCTTGGACAACAGACAAGAAGAATATCAATCCCACATGATTGAGGTGGAAGGTAAGATTATAATTAGCTCATAGTTATTTTGATTGATTTTAGAGCTAGTCATAGCTATATAGATCCTAATTTGGTTGAAAGATTTAAATTGAATAGATGTGAGCATGACAATTCTTGGTTGGTTCATCCAACCACTAGAACCAAGACAAAAACTGATGAGCTTGTCAGGGATTTCCCAATGAACATGAATGGAGTCTACACAAAGTAGATTTGAACATCATATCGCTTGAGTCATATGATTGTTTGGTTGGTATGGATTGATTGGACAAGCATCATGTTGTCCCAGATTGCTACAACAAGGCTTTCACATACCTTGATGAGGAAGGGATTTAAGGAAAGTTCAACGTATTCCAAGGCTTATATCCATCAAAGAGATTTCAGCAAAACAGTAAAAAAGAATTTTGAGAAAATGATGTCAAATATATGCAGCACATACGAAAGAGCCAACCAAGGATAAAGTGCCAAATCCGGAAGACTATCTTGTCTTCAAATAATATGAAGATGTGTTTGGGGAATTGTTAGGATTGCCACCAAAGAGAGACATTGACTTTTCTATTGACTTGATGGTTGGAGCTACCCCAATGTCCAAGACTCCCTACAGAATGAGCACACCAACGCTGAAAGAGTTGCAGATGCAACTAGAAAAGAAAAATGATGGAACTTTGAGGTTGTGTATTGACTTCAGACAGTTGAACAAGGTTACCATAAAGAACAAGTATCCTCTGGCAAGGATCAATGATCCTTTTGACCAACTAAAAGGAGCCAAGATATTTTCCAAGAATAACCTGAGGTCAAGTTACCATCATGTGAGAATCAGAGAAGAAGCTACCAACAAGACAACCTTCCAGACAAGATATAACCATTATGATTTTGTGGTGGTGCCATTTGAGTTGACAAATGCACCAACTACTTTTATGTGTCTGATGAATGGAGTGTTCAAAGCTAAGTTGCACGAAACGGGGAAACGATTCTGAGTTTCCGAAACTGGAACGATACGAAACAGGCCCTCAAAAAATCGAAACGTCGAGGGAAACGCCGGGGTAAACATCGTATATAAAAAAAATAAAAAATAAATTATATATATATATATATAGTTTTTTAAAAAATAAAGGCAGAAAATATATATGCATCTAGAAGTTTCTTTTTTTAATTAAAACAAAATGGAAGAAAATCATCTTTATTCTCTTTGGAGAATGTAAAAAAAGCCATTACTAAAACTAACTGGCAGTTTGGGGGCCCCACGACCCCCTTTTTTTCCCTAATTTAGCTTTGAAATCTGCTGAAACGCGGTCTTATGGGCACGGTACGACCGGGAAACGTTGTCGGTCGTACCGTACGACGTTTCCAAATCGAGAAACATCGTACGGTACGACCGGCGGCGTTTCCCGGCCGTAATGTACCTGTTTCGTACTGTTTCGGAGCAGGAAACAAGGGGGGGGGCATTTCCTGCAACTTAGGTTCAAAGATTATCTAAACAAATTTGTTATTGTCTTCTTGGATGATATTCTTATCTACTCCAAGACAAAGGAGGAGTATGAGCATCACTTGAGGTTGGTATTATAAGTGTTGAGAGAGCACCAATTGTATGCCAAGTTGACCAAGTGCACTTTATATTAGAGGCAAATCCACTATTTGGGCCACATTGTCTTAGAAGAAGACGTTGTTATCGCACAGATTGTAGATTGGGCAAAGCTCAACTGTAATGTCCCCCACCTCTTGATGAAGAGGTTTGGGAAGACTTAGTGGTCTAGTCACCCCCACTAGACCATAGTCTCATGCAGCATGGGGAAAGGTCAGCTAACTCAATGTTATATTTTGAAGTTGACTTGGAAAAAGGTAAAAAGGGTAAAAAGTAACTCAATGAAGAATTAGAATGATAGAGGTTGAGTTAGGAGTTGAACCTAGGGGTTAACTAACTCAACAGAGAAATAGAATGGAAGTATAAAGGAAAGGCTAGGGCGCACCTCTCACTCATCTTGGATATTATTGCATTTGGTTATTGAACTCTTGAGCACACAGTTTTGAGGGTTTTGAGATTACAAACCCTAGAGAAAAACTCAGTGGTGAAAGATTCCATTCACCTTGTTCCAAGCTTGGTCTCGGGGATGAAATACTCCACCCACACCATTCTATAGTCTTCATAGGTTCCATCATCGATCCAGGAGGGCAGCAGGGTCGTACCCTTGAGGGTTTTCCAGCAGGAGCGCATCATTTCATGAAGAAGAGTTCGATCCAGCCTTGTGACAAGGTCTAGTGAGATTCTAGCATTTGGGTATTTCTTGCAAGGCCTTGTTCATCAGTTTGGGAGCATTTTCGGAGGGTTACTTCGGCTAGATCATTATCTACAGCTTTGGGACGGTTTTGAGAGGAGGAGGGCGCAACTATGATTCAGATCTTGTCAGTTTGAGGGGGTTACACCTCAGATCTGACCCTGAGACTTCTCCTAGGGGCTTGTGGCAGCCCGATCTATCTTTCTAGAGAGTTTCAAGGGATTTGGAGGCTTCCTTCATCAAGGCTGAATTATTGGACACTTCAGGGTTTCAGGAGGGCGCAGTCTTGATTAGGGTTTCAGCAGTTTGGAGGGGTAAAACTTGGCATCTGGACTTCAGACTTCAGGGAGGGTTTCCCCTTGCCCTGATCTATCTTTCTGTGAAGTTTGGCATCATTGGGAGATCTCCTTCAGCTGGGCCGAAATCTTGGCCTTCTCATATATTCAGCAAGACGTGCCAGCAGCTAGGGGGGTTG
Organism: Picea mariana; assembly: GCA_032191745.1. Classification (NCBI taxonomy): domain Eukaryota; kingdom Viridiplantae; phylum Streptophyta; class Pinopsida; order Pinales; family Pinaceae; genus Picea; species Picea mariana. The sequence goes on from JASDQU011403665.1 coordinate 41,706, forward strand.
GATGTGACCCTGGTTCTTATTGTATTTGGCCTTCAACCTTTGCAGGCTTGTTTTGTATTGCCGGGAGCATTTTGTAGCAGCTCATATATAATATCTCTTGGAGCCATCTGTTGATCATTCCAGATATGCATCCACTTGTATCAGGTTCTTGCTTTTCATAATAATAAAGGTCAGATCTATGCTTTTGGGTTCCATATCTTGTGTACTGGTTAGATCTTGTGTTTTCATTGAGTTTATCTTCAGATCTGTGCTTAATAATTAAATATAACCTTAAGGCCGAAACTTGAGAGGCCAACCTGCAAACATACACAAACAAACAAACAGATCAGTGGTCAGTTAGTGTTCCAAGCGAAAAAAATTGGCTTCGGAACATTACACCAACCCAAATCACAAAGGTGTGACAACTATGAGAGTATTTACCCACTCTCACCTTAGATAAACACTCCCCTCACTTTAGTGATGATAGAATCACCACAAGGAGGGAATCTCGGGTGACCCTAGGGGGATTGCGATGGAAAGTGAAAAGAGATGAAAGATGCCCCTATAGAAGGGTGGTAAGGAGGCTTAAGGATGAGTCTTGTGAGAAGGTGAGTGGTTGCCAAGGTAGTGTACCAGCAAAACAATGTCAAACCTGCCCGGAACAAGACAATATATAGTAATAGAAGCCTCAAAACCGATGGAAATACAGCAAGAAACATTGCTGTCCAAATTGCAGCAGTATGGAAATATATATATATCAGCAATAAATGATAATAAGAGCTGCAAATTATGCCATCAAAATCAAGTGCAAAATATTGGAAACAAAGTTGACAATGATTAGATACATTTCCAATGATTAAAAAAAGACTTCGATAGCAATTAGAGGGTTGTTAGTTAGTGTTATCAGCAAGATTTGTAACAGCCTTATGGCTGTAGCAAACATTTGCTACAGCAGCAAGTTCTAACCACTAAAATCAGCGAACAATTCACCCAAACAATAGCATTTAACTAGTAGATTAATTATGGCAGCTTGCAAGTGAATTTTAGTAGTAGAAAAGTGAGCAAAGAGTGAGATAAGGATGAGTTTGCTGCAGCCCTGTTGGCTGTAGCATAAAGTTTATTACAGCAATGAGATCACTTGGCTAATCAAGACGCCCTTAGGGAGTTGGCCTAGACGAAGGAGTTGAGGATTAGGTGACAGCACCTTAACTCTAATTTGCCCCCAAGGACACACCAAGTGGATTGAAGATTTCTTCTACGTTACCCACGTGTGTATAAAAGCGACAACAGGACCTAACCTCCCTAACCCCTCACGTAGGTAGAATAATATATTTCCATGTAATAAAGGCCAATATTAATAAGGCCTAGCAATAAGGAAGAATAAGTCAAATGTAAGAAGACCTAATAGAAGCTTCCGCTTCTAAAAGGATCTTCCTCTAGATTGTTCTTTTGGATAGATAGATTTAGTATAAATAGGAATAGAGGGTATGAAAAGTTTTGTCTTGAGAATTATTGTAATAGATCGTTGCTCTGCTGGAGGTTGCCCCCTCGAAGAGGCAAGTGAACATTGCTTCCTATCAATAAAGGTATTATTCCGGTGTTGTGCTTTCATCTATTGTGTTGTTCCGATGTTATTCTCTGCAATATTTCTGTTTTCGACTATTATAATAGATCCGGTACCTTACATTTTAGCAATTTGTAAAGGATAAATGAAGGGTCAACCCCACTTATAATTAAAATTTATTATGTTATATCGACAAAGCGCTATGCCTAAGATCATATATAAAGGCTAGCGGTCATTTTCATTTGGGATCACAATTCCTCACACTCTGTGGGGTAACACTTCTAAATTTTCGCTATTTCATCCCTTCTTGATCTTTTCTCTTATGCACTATGCTTGAACGAGGATCTTTTGTGGATTGATTGCTCATTTGGATGGATAATTTCTGCAATTAGGGTTTTATGCTCTTGATTTTTGGATGAAGTAATTTTCTGCAATTTTATTGTCTCTTGTTGATGTTAATAGTTAAATTGTTATCTTGTTGTAGGTAGCATTGTTTGGTTGAAACCCTAAGAGGAAGACATAAGTGCTTCTCACCCTCATAAAGTTTTATTTGTCCAATTTTGTGAAACCTCCTTGCTAGGGTTAAAATCCTAAGGCCCAAAAGTGCTTGCACTTTAGGGTTTTAGCCCTAGACATTTGATCCTTGACCTAAGTGAAGCTAGAAGAAAGAAAAATGGCATCTAGGACCCAAACATGTGTACCCTTGATACCTTATTCCTCAAAGTCTAAAGCCTAAGACCCAACGTGCTTGCACCTTAGGGTTTAAGACTCTACCTCTTTTGTTTCACATAGATCAATCATGAAGTTTAATGCAATTGAGACTCCATAGGCCCTAGAAGACAACGGCATTGGCCAAAATCAATATTCACTATCTCTCAAACATACTACTAACTTCACTAACCCTAACCCTAGCAAACTTCAAAGATTTCTTGTTGTTGTTATAAAAGTTTGCTACGACCACTGAAAATTACATTAGATTGTTGCATACACCTATCTAAAAGTGGCTTAACGTGTTCGGAAACTACCTCTAGCAATTGGATAATAATCTATTGGTTTATTGCTTACTTTTCATGATCAATTGTTATATTTCTGAGCATTATTTCTTACTGTTATTGCAAATCTTTCATTGTTGTCAAATAATTGTTTACTGCTGTAATTTGCAACAGCCATAGCAGTTTTACTTGTCTAGTGTCTAAAGAAGTCATTATTGCATGCTTTAGCTCGGTAATTGTCAATATATGCTGCAAATTGTTCATTGTTCCTAACAAGTACAAAAATTACCTTGAAGCTCCTCATTTCCTTCCTAGACCTAGACCTAACTGATAGGTGATCAAGATAGGGGGCAGTAGGCTTGGTTGATTCTTGCTATTTGATCCCTTGAGGTCACCAGGGAAGCCTCCCTTATGACGGACCTCTTCCATCACAAAAACGAGGGAAGTCCCTACTTAGGTGACAATGGTAGGCTCGTCCATAGTTACACAAGATTTGGGGATCTTGTGGAGGGCTTTGCACAAGTACAAATCATGTGATAACACCCCCCAAACAGGTAGAGCCCTTTCCAAAGCATGTGTATGAATGCCAAGCATGCAAGCCTCATGTTGAGATCGCTCTCCAAAAATAACCACTTCAAAAATAAGAAAATATTTGGTCAATGAAGTAGGGCAAATCTCCAAGGTAAGTGTGAGAATGCCAAGTGTAAAGCTCCAAGAAGAGGGTAATCTTCTAGATGTGCATGCAAATGCCAAGTGTAATGGTTAGATTGCTTCTTATAGAAGCCCTTTGACCAATAAACAATATAAAATACATTTTGACCAACTACACCCTTGGTATTTGATCCTTTGTGTCGGGTTTGACTTGGTTGAAACAATAAAATATTCCTTCCACAAGTGCACCCTAGGAAGGAGTGCCTTGTGTCCATATAACAACCACCATCACCATAAAATATGCACATGCATGTGCCTTTGAAGAGAGAGAGAGAGAGAATTCCCTTGGTGATTTTGCCATCTCAACTACCTTTGACCAAGTCAACCATGAAGATGCCACCATAGATCATGTGCCCTATGTACTTGTGCAAATGGGTCCACATCATAATCATGATATCTACTCAAAAAATATGCAAATGGACCTCCTTTGACCAAGTCAAACTAGCTTCTAGTCACTTCACATGTGTGCAAGGTGTGAACAAGGTTAAGTAAAGAGTAAATAAGTCCTCATAGTGGAGCGCACCACCTAATGGCCTAGGAATATGTGCATGAGTGGATGAGGTGTATGGTGAAGTGGAGGGTAAAACCCTAGGGCACATGCATAGTAAAACTATAGTCAATTCAAGGTTCAACAACCTCCTCAAAACTCGTGCCAAAAGACAAGGATGAAGCATGGATAAGGTTGGCATGTGTGAACAAGGCTAAATTGAGACTAGGGTGAATGGGTTTTCTTATGGGTTGCCTCAACATGTGTGCCAAAGGAAGTGATAACATAAGTTGTGTACCACATATACATAACTTGTGCTCTCTAATGATAATTAGCAAATGAAACTTAGGGAATTAGCCTCAATGAAGAATTAGAACATCAAAACACTAATAAGCTAATAATTAGGCACTTAACCTAAGGTTTTAGGATTTAATCAATATATCCTGAACAAGTTAAGTGTGTTCACACTAGAAAAAGCGAAAATATGAAAATTGAGGTGTTAGTATGGTATAAAACTTAGGTAACTATAGGCAAAATGTACCAAGTGTTGATTTTTCAATAAGCAAGTCTTAAGCATGAAGTTCATTCCATTTTAGCATTTTACTTAAACCATAAACAATTTTGTTGCAGCAACCAAGATCACAAGAAGAAACACCATGCACAAGTACACAAGAAGTATCCTGGGAAACCCTTCTCAACAAGGGATGAAAACCCAGCCAATCCTTTGCTATATTCTTCAAGAGAAAGACCTCCACCACCAAGAAAATCTAGCACACAAAAGGGTGCTCACAAACCCTAGAAGACTAGCGCCCAAGAGAGGTGTGCACTTTTCCCAAGAAGATGTACTTGCTGAAATTTCCAAACTCACACTTAAGATATGATTCCTCAATGGGGAATTTACCTTTACTTATATTAGACTGAACCTGTCAACAGAAGTGTCTATTGGCACAACAGGGCCGACCTCACTAACTCACAATATAATTAATAATTACCAGATT
>JASDQU011403666.1:6362-24464 GCA_032191745.1 Picea mariana
AAGTCTTGAAGTATGTGGAGAGGCTATGGATCCAGGAATCAGACCATCTCACCATTCATTTGTTTGGCGAACTTGGGTAACTGAAAGCGTGTGTCCAGTTGCATGGTCGTTGGAGTCCGACACTGTTGGAGTCAAAGTAATTCATGGAGAGCTAGCGCCAATACTTCAAGGGGAGTTGATGCGGCTGCACTAGAATCCTCACTGGAGAATTCTCTTCGAGGTGTCATGATCTTCAAGGATGGAAGAGGGGTAGCATATCCTCTTGAAAGAAGAGGTGTGAGCTTCCAAAGGGGACCCTGAGGAGGGTGCATGAGTAACCATGACAAGGGTGCAAATGTTTCACCAATGCAAAGGCGCAAAAGAAACCTAAGAAGGGTGACCAGGACGCTCTAAGAAAGAGTGTGAAGAATTAGCTTAAAATCACAAAAAAAATGTGAATTTTGTGGATGTTTTATCCGTGTGCTCCTTCTTCTCTGTGTGCAAAAACTTCCCCAAGGCACACGCTCTGATACCAATTGATCTGTATGGCAATGGAAACCAAAGAGGGCACACTCAAATGTTTGAAGGACACACTCAACAAACAACGGCTCACTTCAAGAGAGGGAGCACTTGTTGCTTAAAGTCACTCTCAACAAACAACGACTCACTTGAAGAGAGGGCGCAGTTGTTGTTTGAAGGGTGCACTCAACAAACATCAACTCACTTCAAGAGAGGGCGCACTTGTTTACCTAATGTGTACTGCCTCAAAACACATACACAACAACCAAAAAACCAAATGATGGATAGGGCACACTAGTCCCTTGGTGCGCAACAATTCACATGCTCACACATAGAAAAATGCAAATGCAGAGAAGAGAAAGAGGATTCAAAAAGACTTCAAAAAATTTATTAGAGAAAAATGTCGCCTTTAATAATGCAGGGGGCCTTCTTATAAATAATAATTGCTACTTTTGTTTTCTGCAACACTCTGCGCATTCAAACCGGCGAGAGAAGTTTTTCGAAGCAAAGAACTGACAGAAATTGACTAACCATTTATTTAGACATATCCTTGCTTACTATACGGGCGAAGGCTCTATTACAAATTTATAAACTCACTAGCACTCACACGGATCCTAAATTTGCATAGTACATTATTTTAGAACGCCTTGCCTCTCGTACTGGCAAGATCATATTACAATATAATTTTCTGAGTGAATATTGATCCTCTTCTACCAGTTGGCCAAGGAAGGGGGATGCCCTTCCTCATGGCCCACATACGAGTGCCTAGATCAACATAAACAAAACACCAACCCTATCACTGAAAAGTTGATGATTTTTTATTTGGAATTGTTCTTTGGGAACTCCTAATGGGGTAGCTTCCATAAGATTACATATAGCTCCATTATAAGAAGCTATTGGTGTTGCTCAAATAGGTTTATGGCCTACCATACTTAACCATACACATCCTAACATTGAAACCTAATCATAAAGGTGTCGACATAATTTTCTGAAAGGAAACTAATTATTCAATTGACCCTTGCATAGGTTGTGGATGACATGGAGAAGGAATACAAACATCAACCCGTTTTTTTTTTTCTTTCAAGCAAACAAAAAGTGTTCATTGAAAGAAAACCGGTGATTTAGTTTTTCAATCATATCCTATTTCCAGATGCATCTTTCACTAAGATTAATTTCTCCTGTGTAAAACGTCCAAATGAACTACCGCGATTTGTATTGTATGGAAGCATTCTCAAGGTCAATATCAAAGTTGTATGGTGCCCTTCGTAAACAAGCCAATTAATCACCTTTTAACCTCTTTTATAATGAAGAAGGTTGGATAAGCTTTACTTGAAACTCACTCAACACTTGCAACAGTTGTCTAGATGCTCGAAGAATATGATTAGGTATTTTCACAAACAATAATAATAGTGAAGATAAAAAAATCTTACACCAAAATAAACACAAAAACAAAATATTCGAAATTTTAAAATCCAAAAATAACCACGGAAATTGAAATCAAATTCCATGTACACATTTTGAAAGTCAAAGAGCAACACGGAGAAAATAAGGTGAAATCAAATGCTACGTATGCATGTGTCGTTGAAAAAAATCAAGCGTACCAGATTGGAGAGGATTGTGAAAAACAGTTGTCCACACAGTGAACGCACAAATGATGTTGACCATAACCGTGAGTGACAAAGGCGGGTTTTGCTTTGACACGACTTGAAGTTGAGTTTCATTGAATTCTGTTGATCTGCATGAATCTCTGCAACCGATTCTTCTTCGACTCTCCAAGCAAGTGTGTTGTCTATAAATAAGATCCATCACACAAGCATTCCTGTTCCAAATCGGAGGTAGAGGGAAGATCCCTATTTCAATTTCGATTCTGTAGACATTTTCGAAGAAGACTTTCAGTTCATTATCCTATATATTGATTTTATTTTGATCTTTCTTATAAATCAACCCGATGGCTAAGGAATCGAAAAAGATGAAAATGGTTGGGTTGTGTTGGATTTCAATATTTCATATTTATTAATAACTATTGTTTCATCATATTTAATAAACAATTCATTGCTATTGCTTTTTCTTGTTAAGGACTTTTTTTTAAAAACATTAATTTTAAAAACAAATTTATAAAAAATACATTTTATTTTTTTAAACTGAATTTTTCATACACTATTTCTTTTTTTATTTTTAAGAATAAATTTTCTACAATGGATTAAATATTTTCAGCATCTCACACACATGGATATGTATGTATATATAGAAGACTATTTAAAATCTTATATAACTATTATTTTTGGAACTCAAAGTTAATACTAATATATATATATATGCATTATGGAAATTTAGCTATTTAATTCAAATGATTAAAATTGTTCATAACCTTCAAGTTGATATAGGAAAAAATCATTTGAAGGTAATTTTTTTAAACTCATTTTTTGAAAGGTTTGTAAAATCCCCCATTAAAACCAATGATATAAATAGTATCTACACTTGATTGACTTTATGCAACCTGTGTAGATCTATTTTGACTACGGATATGGGATGTCACAAGAGGTATCGGATATCTCATGATGAAAACCTTTCCTCAAGTTTTTTCAATCTAGAAGGAAGGATCCCTCTCCGCTCATGATATACTCATAGTTAATATGGACCTATGCTCGTTGTTTGTGTTTGTCAGCCATACATATCAGTTTATAGACACCATCCCAAGGAGTGAGGGGCTTATAGAAGTCCTCCCAAGGAGTGATGTGCCTAGGTTGAGGACTACTCGAAGTGTCTCCATTGAGTTCCATGTAGGCGTTTAGAGAAGAAGATTGTGACTGCCACCAGGCTTGTGCCACACCTTCCAATGGGTTGCTTGCAAGAAGAAAATGTTTCTCTTCATTCATTTTTTGACAAGTCTTAAAATATGCAGTTAGACTATCGATACATGAGCCTACCAATTCCCCTTTCATTTGATAGCCATATTTCGTTAACGAAATGTGGGTATCAATATGGAAGAAAAAGGGGTGAATCCTTTACCAAGTTGTAGGAAATATATGAGAGAACTAACTAGATCCTGGACAATGCTAGAGAGACGGGATTCGTCCACATATGAAGAAAATTTGCTATTGGGAGGCATTGTGTGAAAGAGGAGTGTTGGCAGCCATTTTCATTCCTATCTTTTCCTTACAAGCTGCCTACACAAAGGTTTTGAACCCTCAATACTCGTCACAATTTTTTTTTAAATAAACGACACTATTATCTTTCGCTTTCGCATACTGGCTTTTCGTTTTCATTTTCACGAATGCAAGCGTGAAAACCTAGAGTTGGAAGTCATGTTGATTGCATTAAAATGATCCTTTGAATTGTTATAAATATTTTTGTTTATGTGGTCATAACTCTTTTACCTCCAACTCACTACTGGTCATACATTTATCAAAACACCAAACCTCCACTCACTTTGCATTTGACCATTGTCAATATGGTTTCGATTTAGCAATGGTTATATGATATTTTGGTGTCTTTGATCAAATCGTTGATGCAATGGTTTTATTGAACACATTAATTTTGGGGTCAAATCGTTGGTGCAATATTCGACATATTGGTTCCTTTTAAATCATGCAAATGCTATTGTTTATTTAACATTCGGATCGATTTTTTGTTATGAACACCATGGTTTTCAAATGGTTATTTGATATTTTATTTGGTTAAAATATTTTTTTGGATATGCACTGTTATGATTTGAATAGGCGTCATTCATTGTACAACTGACATGATAGTTTTGCATGGTCCCAAATTACTACACCACCCTCGAACGCATAAGCATTAACGTTCTGCCTTGCATTTCGGGCTGCCTCTACTTGTTTTGGGAAAATACAGGAAATGGTTCTATGTCTACCCTATCAAACCCCCTCGCCAATCTCGTGTTATTTTCTATGGCTCCTGTAGTGCGAATCGAACCCAACGACATTCAAGCTTTGCTCTTGTTTGATAATGCTCGAGAGGACCTCGAGAGGAATGGATGAAGGGTTTTTATTGAGAAGTTCGAGGGTTTCAACCTCACAGTCGCTCAACAATTTGCACTTACATTCAATGGATGCAGAGCCAAAGTTGGGGACATCCAACTCGAATTGAACGAAGATTTCCTCAGCTCAGCCACTGGTCTGCCAGCCAAAGGGAAAAAATGGTATAAAAATTCGAAGGTTGATGAAGTACCATGGCCACTGTTATTTAACTCAAGGAAAATCAATAGTTGTGACAAAGGTATGCTGGTTACAGCCCTTAAATCTCGATGGCATGATTTGTTGGCTATTATCAGGCAGTTCATTACAAGCGAAGGTAGATACAGTTTAGTTTTCCTTTACCACCTCCGACTACTCATGAGTTTCATATATTTTCCTTTGAATATGCCACATTTCCTCCTTTGGAGTTTGTATAAAATGGCTAAATGTTACAAGAGGGAGAAAGCTAACTCCATCCTCTTCCACCACTGTTTAATTAAAATTATTGTAGTTCATCATTTGAGGTTGAGTGGCGACTGTTGGGAATATTTCTTGTTGAGGAATGGCTTTGCCAATCCTGAAATTGGACAAGTGGACAAAACCGTGGTCACAGAAACCCTTGTTGGGCCTGTCGTGTCCCCTCCTACACTCTTACCCTTTGTCGAACCCTCGACCTACCCGAATGATAACCTACCCGACACCCTGCTTGACTCATGTTTAAAAGACAGTGCTAAGTCTGTTAAGAGGTATGTAAGTAAAAAGGGTAAGGGTAACAACGATGTCAATCACAAAGGTAAAAAAGCCGCACACTGGGTATCAAGGTGTGCTCGCAATAAGCCTAAACAAAACACAGACCAACAGCCAATACTGTTGAGTGAAGATTCTGATTTCGAAATTGAGTGGTTTCTGACCGAGGAGTATCCATACTCACACGGCCTTTGTTCAATCAAGCCCTATGACTATGTGACAAACCTCCCGCCATGCCTTAGAGATGACCCCAATTTCCCCGGGATCAAGCTCGACAGTGGAACTGATGGTAATTTAAGAGATTCCTCACTTGTGATTACACGGCCTGATCAACCACAGTGCAATGAATCCAAGTCATGGCTCGACCGATATTACACAGACGTCCCTTTGCTCCAATCCCGAATCAAGTCCTTGGAGGACCGAGTAAATGTGTTAACCAAAGAAAATGACAAGCTGCAAGCTAATGATAAAAGTCAAAAGACCACAAGCTCTGTCGTTTTCAAAAATGTAGAGGCGGCCACTGCCATTGTTAACTCAAAAATAGCTTGATCTAATCGTATCCCTGAAACCAAGGTATGGTGTTTCAAAAGTGTTTTTAAAATGATTTTGTTTGTTTTGAATTAGCATAAATGATTTGTTTTCTTATCAAATCTATTTCTTTTATGATGGAATTGATACAATATGATTCTGTTTGTAAATAATAACTAGCTATAGAATCGTGAGATTCTGTAGCTAGTCGTAAAAAATCAAATTTCTGTTGATTTTACAACTAAACACAATCTGAAATCGTGTATTCTTGTGCAATTTCAGGTACACATGAATTTTAAAGGAGCTTGGATCAACTGTGTCATATTTGGACATGCTTTTTCTTTACATACTTTTGGATTAGGCTGTTAGTCTTAGATAGAAATAGGAATCTGGGAGATTGTTCCCATAATTTTCTTCAACAGTTTTGATAATTTCCACAAGGAATGTTTTCATCCTGTGGCCTTTATATATCTATTATTTTTGTAAAAAAAATCATCACTGCTTGGAGAGCGTAGACTATGGATGGATGATTATTTAGACTCAAACGAAAGTGGATGTTTTGTACGGCTTTAGCTTCAATATATCATACTTTTGTTCAATTTTTTGTTCATTTCAATTCGTAATCAAATTTTTGACTAATTTAGATATCATAATTTGTTACAGGTTGATATGATATGATTTATATAGCGTCCATATTTGATGTATCTCATTTTACATACAACAATTATCCTGTTTTAATTTAATGAATAGAAGGTTAATCTTCTTTGTTAAATGAGCAGTTATATACAAATCTTTGCAGTGGGATTTATCTTAATGTAATCATTTTTAAATTATAAAATTGTTGTTGCTACATCCTTTACTTGTTCTGTCGTTAGCATTCAGAAGCGTTGTTGCTTCGTGTTTACATGAAGTATTGGAGAATCTGGTGTGGGTTGGCTTCACCAAACAGTGAACGTAGATGCCTATGTACAGGACAAGTAGGAGATGATGATTTCAGGTTAGTTTGCTATTTAATTTTAATAGTTTAATTAAATGAGAATTCTCTATAGTTAGATAGATATACAGTACAGATTACTATTTTTATTGCTTAGTTAGATAGTTGTTGTTTCATTTCTTTTTCATAAAAGTTATAAAAATCCAAAAATACTAGCTTCACTGTCATAAGAAAATTCGTATATGATTTTGCAGATTTCTATCAAAATTTGCATTTTGTAAATACTGTATAGGTAACAAAGATACAATATATCAATACACTATATATTTAATAAGTAGGATTATTATTTCATTAATATTAATTAGCGAACTGTGAATATATATTAGACCTGTATATAGTTTGCAGAAGCTGTTTTTCACTTAGATTAGTTTCTTTATCTTAGTTTTTTTTACTTTCCTAGGATTTAGATTGGCCAACGGAGCCGCTAAACCCGTCGGAGTGGATTAATCCAGACAGCTTGGATTATTTTGACAACCCCGAACCGGATTCAGTCCTCCAGTTGACGAGCGGTCATTTTCGCCTGTCAACAAATGGTGCTATAAGGAGGGCCTGCAAATTATTAATGGCACGAGACGGTCGTAAGACTCCTCCACCACCCAACCGCTCACCTATAATGACAAGAAGTCATTCAAATGACAACATCGTCCCTCAAACAACAACCACATCAAACGACGATCTACGGATCACAGTTGAACCAGTAACCCCAAATCCTACAGGTGGTGATGTACAAGAGATTGTCCGCCAATCTCTCATAAGAACACATAGTGCCTTCACCTATTTAAGGAAACCAAATCGACCTTTGGACCAACCATTAGATTTCTTTGATATCAGAGAACAACTTGGAGGCACTAACCTCACTTTAAACCCTACAGATCCAATCTTCACTCCTACAGCAGGATGATCTGGTATACCACCCTCACCACCTCCATCATCCCCTTCTTCTTCTGGAGAAGACTCTTCTGACGAAGGTAGTTCCTCATCCCAGCCTTCGACACTGCCCACACCAATGGCTAACCAGAACAATCCTGCTAGACCCTGGCTCAACAAGATGCAGTAGCCGTACCCGGGCCTCAGCATCCCTTACCCAAACATCCGAAGAAGTGGCTCCCTAAGTTTGACTCGGACTCTAAACAGATCGTTGAAGATCACATTAAAATTTTTATGTTAGCCATTAGACTCCATAATGTCGAGCTCGAAGATGTAGTCTGTAGATTATTCCTCTATAATTTCGAGGGCAATGCCTCTACCTAGTACTTTGCCCAGCAACCCCATACCATTGTGTCATGGGAGAAGTTTGAATCACGCTTTGTTGAGAAGTTTGGAGACAATAAGTCCCCAGAAGTTCTAGTCATGGACATTTCTAGTTTAAGAATGAACCCCAAAGAGAAAATCAAAGACTTTAACCAAAGATTCTTAACACTAAAGAACCGAATCCCTACGGATTCGATGCCTGTTGAGAATCTTATCATAGCATACTATACGAAAGCCTTACATCAAAGTATAGCCATTTAGGTAAAGCGATCTAAGAAAGCCATGTTGTTAGAGGCCTTTGAAGAGGCCAGTCAGATTGAGAAAGACATCCTTAGATTAAAAGACACTACTAGCAACGAAACAGAGACTAGTTCATCTTCCAAAAAGAAAATCGAAATCCTCCCTATACCTGCCCAAAATAAAACACAACCTGAACGCTTAGATTTAGAAAACTTAACAAAAGTCGTTCAAAAGCTATCAAATCAAGTTATATATTTGAAAAGGATGGCCGAAGAAGCTTCTTCGAGCAATGGGCCTTACAAACCCCCGTTTAGGAAGCCTTTTCCCACCAACTGACCTAATTCAAATACCGAAGGCTTAAATCTAGAAAGCCTGCAGTTTGCTATTCAAATGATTCTAGAAGCCCAGGATAACTTGATGCCTCCTAAGATTCCTGAGGAAGTAGTTGAACAAGAGACAGTTGAAGAAGATGAATCTTCTCTGAACATTTTTGGACATTTCTCGGATAGCATTTTTCAAGCTAATTTCAAGACAGTACATCCCTACAATACTAGGAGTAAGAAAACAAACAAACCTTCTTCTGAAAACACTACGACTTTACCCCCAAAATAGTCTAGATCAGTTGAGACTAAATAGAGTCATGTAAACCCCAACTTAGATTATGATTTAGTTGAAGATCTAAAAAAGTTAAGGACTAACATTTACGTTTATGAATTATTAAAATTTTCATTTCCACTACAAAAAATGTTACATAATATTGCAGAGAACAACAAAAACGGTAATCCAAGCAGTAACAAAGGCTTCAGAATAACTCAAAAGTTCCTCACAAGGCCTCCACTAAGAATACTCCTGATCCTCATGAGAAGAGATACCTTCATGTAAATAATGTAACAAATGTAGATAAATTAGCTTTAGAGGCTATGAGTAAAAAGCCACAAGCATCCACCATTACTACTCGCAGAAACGCCCCTCCATTTTTGCTAACTTTTGAAATCTTTAACAGGAACGTGCACAATTTTATGGTAATTCAGGAGTGTCTTCCAATGTAATGTCGTGGTCTGTGTGTCAGAAGATTAATGATGAAGTTGAACCATCCACCTTAAAGATCATCCAACTTGATCGAACTAGTGTTAAAGTTATAGGCGAATTAAGGAATGTGCTTATAAGATTATCGTCTAACCCCAAAGTTCATCAAGTAATTGATATTATTGTTGTGGATATTCTAGAATTTTATGGTTTATTTTTAGGCAGAGACTAGTCAGAGTAGCTACACGGCTATTTCACAACAGATTAGTCTCACTTGTGGCTTCCCGAGAACGGAAAGCCCAACAAAATCAAGGTAAATCGTGAACGTTACCTAAAGTTCACAGTGACAGATTTAAATGATCCCAATGAACCATTTACACCTTCTTCTGATTCACCCGAAATACAAGGGATGGATACCTTTTTCGGCAATTTCATGGCCGAGACTTCCACTATCACTAACCTGGAACAACACTCCGAGATTGTGGCATATATGCAACCAGCAGTTTTTACCCAATGGTCTCATGCACCCGACAAAAATCAAATATGGTCTCTTTACTTTAACGGGTCAAAGTCCAAGGAAGGAGCTGGTGCGGCTGCGTTATTATTGATCCAGCAGATAACAAAACCTTGATTGCATGCAGATTAGAGTTTGAATGTACAAACAACACAGAAGAATATGAAGCTTTATTGCAAGGCCTCAGGAAAGCATTAGATATGAACATTCAAAATTTGACTGTCTTTGGCAATTCAGAAATCATGGTTAGACAGGTAAGAGATTCTATCCACTGTTTATCCCTGCATCTTAAAAGCTACCAATTTGAGGTATGAAATTTGATGAATAAGTTTTCTGCTTTTAACATAAATTCTATTCCTAGATTGAATAATTCGGAAGCCGATTTGTTAGCTAATGTAGATTCGAAACTCTTTCTTGCAGAAGGCTTGTCCCCGAATGCATTCTCCATCAAAGTGTTGTTCAGACCATTCGTCCCTAACAACATCACGAATTGGAGAGTCTTCGATGACGATTAACAAATTATTAGTTTCCTGCATATGGAAGAAACTTTCCAAGGCACAGTGATCGACGAATGCACTCATGACAACAATCTTCATGACTTCATGATAATACCAGATCCGAGATCTCCTGAATATTCATCGGACATGGTAAATTCTATCCCTAAATCTGTAGTTAGATTAGAAAAATTTTATGATCTTCAAGACAAATTCAAAAAATCGATCAATTGTAAAACAAATAGTTCCTCTTTATCAGATGAAAAAGTAAACTTGGGAACTAATGATAATCCATAGTGCATTAATTTAGGGGTGGGGTGTTCTGAACAAGAGAAAGCGACATTTATTAAATTGTTTAAGGAATTCAAAGATGTTTTTGCATGGACGTATGATGACCTAAAAACCTTTTACCCTAACACCGTACAACACGTCATTCCTATGAAACCCCAAACCTTGTTGTTTCAACAAAAGTTAAGAAAAATGCACCCTAAGCTCGAACCGCCCGTCAAAAAAGAATTAAATAAACTCCTGAATGATAAGATAATTTTCCCAGTTAGGCACACACAATGGGTCTCTAACCTTGTTCCTATCCAGAAGAAGAGTGGTGAAATCCGACTATGTGTCGATTTCCAAAACCTTAATCGAGCGTCTGATAAAGACAACTACCCTGTCCCACCCATGGAACAGATCCTTCAACAGGTATCTGGTTCTAAAACATTATCCTTATTGGATTGTTTTTCAGGGTATAACCAAGTCCTGATGTCTCCTCCAGACCAACTTAAAACTACCTTTCGTACTCCATGGGGCACCTATGCTTATAGGAAAATGCCCTTTGGACTCATTATTGCTGGTGCCACTTTCCAGAGAGTGATGGACATCGCTTTCTGAGGCTTAATCAATCAATATGTCATAGTTTACCTAGATGATGTTACTATATTCTCCAAAAACAAAGCTAATCATCTAGCTCATTTGAGATCCGTTCTACAGTGATGTCGTATGTACGACATTTCCTTGAATCCTAAAAAATTCAATCTTCACAGTAGAACAAGGTAATCTCTTAGGATTTATTATGTCAAGCAAAGGGATAATTATTGACCCTGAAAGGACTCAAGTCATCTCGAAACTTCCCCCTCCCTCATCAAAAAAGTCTATGCAGTCTTTCTTAGGCCAGATAAACTTTGTCAGGAGATTCGTCCCCAATTTTTTAGAAATGGTGAGACCTTTACAGAATTTAATAAAAAAGAATGCACAATATCATTGGGACCCTTAGAAAACCAAGATTTTAATTCAATAAAAAAGGCCATAATAGATGCTCCTTCTCTCATGAGCCCCAACTTTTCGCAAGATTTCACTCTCTACACATTTGCTTCTGACCGCTCCTACGTTGTTGTCCTAACTCAAAAGAACGTTGAAAACAATGAAGTCCCAATTGCCTTTATGAGATCAGCTTTCAAAGGCACAGAACTTAATTACCCAGTGGTATATCAGCAAGCTTATGTTGTTTTTAAAGCAGTAAAGCACTTCCGATCTTATCTTTTGAAATCTAGGACAAAAATTATCATCCCTTACCCAGCCGTCAGAAATCTGTTAGTGCAGAAAGAACTAGGCGAAAAGAGGGTGAACTAGGTCACCTCCTTACAAGAGTATGACATAGAAATCACCCCAGCACAAATAGTGAGAGGCCAAGGGCTATGCAAGTTAGTTGCTAACTCAACGACAAGACATCAAGAAGAAAACGATGTGTCAAACCTAGGATAGCACAACCAAAATTCAATCTACTGTGTACAAAACTTTGTCAGTCCCTGGTATGATGATATAAAATTCTGTCTTGAACATGGGTCAGCCCCCCATCACCTGGATCCCACTAAAAGAAGAGCGTTAAGATTGAAATCTGCCTCCTTTCAGTTGATTAATGGTATTCTGTTTTGTTAAAATTTTGATGGAGTACTAATGCACTGTCTTGAGAAAGATGAAGCAAAAAAGGTCTTATTAGAATTGCACGCAAGAGAAGATGGTGGGCATTTTGGTGGGGATACCATTGCCCATAAAGTATTAAGAGCAGGTTATTACTGGCCTACACTTTTTAGAGATGCTCATGCCTTGTGTCGCAAGTGTATTATTTGTCAAAAAGCATCCGGGCGGATACAGAAACCAGCCTTTCCTTTGCAGCCTGTTTCAGTAGACTCCCCTTTTCAGCAGTGGGGTCTTGATATTATAGGTCCAATCAATCCGCCATCCTCACAGCAGCATAAGTTTATCATAACAGCCACAGATTACTTCACCATGTGGTCTGAAGCTGCCCCATTAAGAGCTGTAAATACCAGTCAGGTAATTTCCTTTTTAAATTCGAATATTATTACTTGTTTTGGTATCCCTGACTATTTAGTATTCGATAACACTTCCTATTTTTTGTCTCTTGAGATGAGTGAGTTCGCTCTAGAAAAAGGAATTAAATTAAAATATTCTACCAGCTAGTACCCCCAAGGAAATGGATTGGCAGAATCAACTAATAAGAATCTGATTAAAATAATCAAGAGAACGGTATCTGAAAATCACAAAAATTGGCATAATGCATTGTTAAACGCAATCTGGGTTGATAGAGTAACTCCGAAAACTGTTGTGGGTAACTCTCCCTTCTTTCTCGTCTATGGTAGAGAAGCAATTTTGCCACCACATATTCTTCTTCCCTCACTACAGCTATCACAGAAAATACAGGAAGAGGACTGCCCCCCTTTGGAGAATCAAATTAACACATTATTAAAACTAGAAGAGGTAAGGGCTTAAGCAAAACAGAAGTTAGATCAACATCAACTTGTGGTAAAAAGCTGGTTTGATTCCAACTTTGCCTCTGACAGAAACTTTGAAGTAGGTGACCTTGTCCTAAAATGGGACAAACCACATGAGGGAAAGGGAGAGCATACGAAGTTTCAGAATTTATGGCTAGGACCGTTTTTAATTGCTGAGAAATTGAGTCCCAGCTCTTTTAGATTACAAGGTCTAGAGGGACAGCCAGACACCTATCCGGTGAATGGCCAAGCTCTAAAAAGGTATTTCGCTTAATGACAACCCTATGTACATTGTGTAAATATTTTTCTTTTGTTGTTTTGGTTTTGATTTCTCCCTTATGCTTATCAGTTTTTACTTTTGAAATACATATACCTGCATCATTAACTATTCAGACTAAAAGAACAGAAAAAATTTTCCTCTAAAATGACTGTTGAAAGTTTGTCTAAACATCAATTGTGATATGCTTCTGAAATTTACAGCCATGTTAAGGAAAGCCTGTTGTTTGAAAGGAGTTTATTGATTCCAATCTGTAATTGAGGCCTATTATGATCATCCATTTTCTTCTTACGCTGTCCCTATTCCTTAAGGGAACAACTCAGAAGATGTCTCCCTACCTTCGAAGGTCGGTTTATTAACAAACCATCTCTAGATCTTAAAGAAGGAAAGTTAAATTTTTTTTTTTTTTCAAGGTCTGTAATTTAGTAAAATTTGTCCAAAATATCATAATTTTTAGCGTCAGCCCGCTCAATTATATATCTTAAAAAACCAAATAAATCATTAAAGAGTTATGGGAAGTGCTTGTAAACCCACTGGGATAATGAAAAGGTCTGCTAGCAGTGGGTATATGCATGCATGACGCCAAGATAACTTCGTTGGGGTATTGAACAGGCCCGCTAGTAGTGAAGCAATGTCGGGTATATGAAAATTTACAAATATGGAATCTCTTGACCTTAAAATGTCCTTTATTCTGATCTGGAACTTCTTGGCAGGATACGGATATCAGAGTGGGTTAAATGGCAACCCTGTCGAGGCTATTGACGCCTGCTGGTAGCAGTGGCTTTGTCAACAGTATTGGAGATTTTATCCTTAATATCGTGAATCTCTTTTGTTAAGATTCTTATCAACTTTCATCCTTTAAAATAACAAGATGGAATTTTTATGATTGATAATGATGTTTAAACAATTTTCTGGTTGTTTTTGAGTTAGAGTTTTTCTCATTATCCTAATCTGGACTTGTTCATTTGGCAGAGATAACTGCTTCTACCAGTGTGTCGCCATTGTTGGCAGCCATTTTCATTCCTATCTTTTCCTTAAAAGCTGCCTACACAAGGTTTTTGAACCCTCAATACTTGTCGCATTTTTTTTTAAATAAACAACACTATTATCTTTCTCTTTCGCATACCTTATTTTCATTTTCATTTTCACAATTGCAAGCGTGAAAACCTAGAGTTGGAAGTCATGTTGATTGCATTAAAATGATCCTTTGAATTGTTATAAATCTTTTTGTTTATGTGGTCATAACGCTTTTACCTCCAACTCACTACTGGTCATACATTTATCAAAACACCAAACCTCCACTCACTTTTCATTTGACCATTTTCAATATGGTTTCGATTTAGCAATGGTTATATGATATTTTGGTGTCTTTGATCAAGTCGTTGATGCAATGGTTTTATTGAACACATTAATTTTGGGGTCAAATCGTTGGTGCAATATTCGACATATTGGTTCCTTTTAAATCATACAAATGCTATTGTTTATTTAACATTCGGATCGATTTTTGGTTATGAACACCATGGTTTTCAAATGGTTATTTGATATTTTATTTGGTTAAAATATTTTTTTGGATATGCACTGTTATGATTTGAATAGGTGTCGTTCATTGTACAACCAACATAATAGTTTTGCATGGTCCCAAATTACTACACCACCCTCGCACGCATAAGCATTAACGTTCTGCCTTGCATTTCGGGCTGCCTCTGCTTGTTTTGGGAAGCTGTGGGAAAATGGTTATGTGTCTACCCTGTCAAACCCCCTCGCCGATCTTGTGTTATTTTCTATGGCTCCTGTAGTGCGAATCGAACCCAACTGTGTTCAAGCTTTGCTCTTGTTTGATAACGCCCGAGAGGACCTCAAGAGGAATGGATGGAGGGTTTTTATTGAGAAGTTTGAGGGTTTCAACCTCCCAGTCACTCAACAATTTGCAGTTACATTCGATGTATGCAAGGACAAAGTTGGGGACATCCAACTCGAATTGAACGAACATTTCCTCAGCTCAGCCACTGGTCTTCCAGCCAAAGGGCAGAAATGGTTTAAAAAATCGAAGGCTGATGAAGTACCATGGCCACTGCTGTTTAACTCAAGGAAAATCAACAGTTGTGACAAAGGTATGCCGGTTACATCCCTTAAATATCGATGGCATGATTTGTTGGCTATTATCAAGCAGTTCATTACATGTGAAGGTAGATACGGTTTAGTTTTCCTTTACCACCTCCGACTACTCATGAGTTTCATATATTTTCCTTTGAATATGCCACATTTCCTCCTTCGGAGTTTGTATAAAATGGCTAAATGTTACAAGAGGGAGAAAGCCGACTCCAGCCTCTTCCACCACTGTTTAATTAAAATTATTGTAGTTCATCATTTGACGTTGAGTGGCGACCGTTGGGAAGCTTTCTTGTTGAGGCCTGTCATGCCCCCTCCTACACTCTTACCCTCTGTCGAACCCTCGACCTACCCGAACGATAACCTACCCGACACCCTACCTGAATCATGTTTAAAAGACAATGCTAAGCTTGTTAAGAGCTCTGTAAGGAAAAAGGGTAAGGGTAACAATGATGTCAATCACAAAGGTAAAAAATTCATCTGCTGGGTATCAAGGTGTGCTCGCAATAAGCCTAAACAAAACATAGACCAACAACGAATACTATTGAATGAAGATTCTGATTCCGAAATCGAGCGGTTTCTGACCGAGGAGTATCCATACTCACACGGCCTTTGTTCATTCAAGCCCTATGACTATGTGACGAACCTCCCGCCATGCCTTAGAGATGACCCCAATTTCCCCGGGATCAAGCTCAATAGTGGAACTGCTGGTAATTTAAGAGATTCCTCACCTGTGATTACACAGCCTGATCAACCACAGTGCAATGAATGCAAGTCGTGGCTCGACTGATATTACACAGAGGTCCCTTTTCTCCAATCCTGAATCAAGTCCTTGGAGGACCGAGTAAATGTGTTAACCAAGGAAAATGACAGGCTACAAGCTAATGATAAAAGGAAAAATACCACAGGCTCTATCATTTTCAAAAATGTAAAGGCGGCCACTGCCATTGTTAACTCAAAAATAGCTTGATTGAATCGTATCCCTGAAACCAAGGTATGGTGTTTCAAAAGTGATTTTAAAATGATTTTGTTTGTTTTTAATTAGCATAAATGATTTGTTTTCTTATCGAATCTATTTATGTTATGATGGAATTAATACAATACGATTTTGTTTGTAAATAATAACTAGCTACAGAATCGTGAGATTCTGTAGCTAGTCATAAAAATTTGAATTTCTGTTGATTTTACAACTAAACACAATCTGAAATCGTGTATTCTTGTGCAATTTCAAGTACACATGAATTTTAAAGGACCTTGGATCGACTGTGTCATATTTGGACATGCTTTTTCTTTACATACTTTTGGATTAGGCTGTTAGTCTTAGATAGAAATAGGAATCTGGGAGATTGTTCCCATAATTTTCTGCAACAGTTTTGATCATTTCCACAAGGAATGTTTTCATCCTATGGCCTTTATATATCTATTATTTTTGTAAACAAAACCATCAATGCTTGGAGAGTGTAGACTATGGATGGATGATTATTCAGACTCGAACGAAAGTGGATGTTTTGTACAGCTTTAGCTTCAATATATCATACTTTTGTTCAAGTTTTTGTTCATTTCAATTTGTAATCAAATTTTTGACTACTTTAGACATCAGAATTTGTTACAGGTTGATATGATATGATTTATATAGCTTCCATATTTGATGTATCTCATTTTACATACATCAATTATCTTGTTTTAATTTAATGAACAGAAGGTTAATCTTCTTTGTTAAATGAGCAGTTATATACAAATCTTTGCAGTGGGATTTATCTTAATGTAATCGTTTGTAAATTATAAAATTGTTGTTGCTACATCCTTTACCTGTTCTGTCGTTAGCATTCAGAAGTGTTGTTGCTTCGCGTTTATGTGAAGTATTGGAGAATCTGGTGCGGGTTGGCCTCACCAAACAGTGAACGTAGATGCCTATGTACAGGACAAGTAGGAGATGATTTCAGGTTAGTTTGCTATTTAATTTTAATAGTTTAATTAATATGAGAATTCTCTATAGTTAGATAGATATACATTACAGATTACTATTTTTATTGCTTAGTTAGATAACTGTTGTTTCATTTCTTTTTCATAAAAGTTATAAAAATCCAAAAATACTAGCTTCACTGTCATAAGACAATTCGTATATGATTTTGCAGATTTCGATCAAAATTTGCATTTTAAAAATATTGTATAGGTAACAGAGATACAATATATCAATACATTGTACATTTAATAAGTAGGATTATTATTTCATTAATATTAATTAGCGAACTGTGAATGTATATTAGACCTGTATATAGTTTGTAGAAGTTGTTTTTCACTTAGATTAGTTTCTTTAGCTTAGTTTTTTTTACTTTCCTAGGACTTAGATCAGCCAACGGAGCCGCTAAACCCGTTGGAGTGGATTAATCCAAACGTCTTGGGTTATTTTGACAACCCCATACCGGATTCACTCTTCCAGTTGACGAGCGATCATTTTCGCCCGTCAACAAGGAGTTAGCAGGACAATGTGTTGTTGAGAAAGTGGGAATATTAAACCAAAGGAACCTTATGTTTAATACTTGGTTAGGGAAAGAGCCAAAGACTCTGATCTAAGAAGAGGGAGTGATGGGCTCGGGGGACGACATACAAAAATCCAAATTCTAATCATAGAGGAGTAGTGCATGGAGATATAGAACTAGAACCATG
>JASDQU011403666.1:24574-39807 GCA_032191745.1 Picea mariana
GGGAGGAATTTATGTTGAGGCATCCATATTTGGAGGTGTTACCTCATGTTCCACGTCAACCTCTTTAAAATTCTATAAATACGTAGGGGGATTCCATCAAACTAGCTCATACTTCATAACCTTTTGACGAGTCATATTTATTGTTTGTCAGCTATGCTTGTATTTTCCCTTCAAATCTATTTTTATGGTGGAACCTATCTCATAAATAAGAATTTGGTTTATTGGTTTCAAGTCTTATCACCCTACCCGTATCACCACCTTACCTCTATATCTTCATATTCGTATGCGTTAATCAAAATATTGTAGGACCCATATCCCTCGAGTGGCAGTTTTATGGCTTTGGTTAGCATAACTCCTGGGCCCCCTCACTTTTCCTATCTAGTTATATGTATTTTTTATCCTTAACACCTTGTAAATGGAAGAGTAACCATCAACTGCATCCTACACCACACCCATACTGGGAATGACTCTATTTAGTGATTCAATCATAGTCATTCCTATAGGTCAAATAGATATGTGGATTGTTGGTGATGGTAGCGAAAAATATGTATTGTATACTCCAAGTATTGAAAAACCACTATGGATCAGAAAAATCAATCACAACAATGATAGAGTCGATTTGAAATGTCAAAGAGGTATATTCTTCTCTTCAGGTGCTTCCCTCCTGCACACTGACACATCCACCATCAAAACACCACCTACACATTTGACCCCAATAAAATCTCCACACCATCCACAACATCCACGATGTCCCAGTTTGTTGTGGTAGAAACATGAATTTGCATCATTATTGTATATTTATTTGAGATACATTTTTTGGCCAAGGTTTAATCGATGGGAGAATGATTTCCACCTCCTCTAGATTACTATAGAGAGTAATAATGGATAAGAAATTTTAGGATCTCAAGTAATTGCTGGAAGATGAGAGAAATGTTCAACTGCACCTGTGCACTGTTGTTGACAATCTTGACTCTCTCACATGGGGCCATAATAATAAGGAGATTTTCAATAGAGAAAGAGATCAAGAGTGATTAATCTTACTCTTTTTTTGAATATTTTCTAGAGAAACAAGATTTGAATATCATAGTGCTTGTATAGTTTGTGGCATCATAACTCGGAATGGCATACACAGTTTTTCGGAAACAAATGAAGTTTACAAGAATTGTTGTGGGATCATTAATATGAAAAACTCAAAGTACAAGTTTGTATTAATATGGATTTTTAAACATGCAAGCCTAATGAAGGATGGAATAAAGATACATCTCTTATGAATAACCATATATTGTGGTAAATCCATAGAAGGATGGAATAATGAGACACTTCTTGGTACATGATCTTCAATGAGTTGTAGCTCACTGAGTTTAGTATTTTGATACATGCCATCAGAGAATAGTATAATTAGGAGTACATAGTATACCCTTGCTTGAAATTGCCAAAGGATAATATAATTGGGTAGTAAAATGTGTATAATTCATTATGTATGAAACTATTAACAAGCTATACACAAAATAATTGACAAGTAAGAATTTTTTTTATGAAAACATTAATAAGTATTTGTATGTGAGGAGAAATTTCAAACCGAATTAAAAGCAATTGAAAATTAATGGGATAAATAGAAAAAAAGAATGCATGTTTTAGATGAGCATTTCATGCAAAATAATAACTAATGTAATAATACAATTACTTATATAGGATGCCATTAACAAGGTATACACCAATCAATTGAAGTAAGAAAAACATAAAATGCAAACATTAATAAGAATTATTATGTGAGGAGAAATTTTAAACCGAATCAAAAGCAAGGGAAAAGTAATGGGATAAATAGAAAAATGGAATGCATATTGAAAAAAGCGATGGAATGAAAAATGGAAAAGTAATGGGATTAAAACCTCATCAGGATCGTTGATATGGAGCTGGATGCGTAGCCTGCAGAAGAAGTCCATGTAGCCTTGTACTGACTGAGTGGAAAGTTGACGGAGTTGTAGCCATTTGGCGAGAACATGATCGAGATAGCCTGGGGGGTAGAAGTGTTCCCGCAAGGCATGAAAGAACGCATCCCAAGAATCAATACTTCCATTCATCGGAGAATGTGGTGTATCGAGCTCCATGATCAATTATGAATTTTCCAATTGGTTGTTCCACCAAGTTTGTGCTATCCCTTCGAGTTGTAGGCTAGCGATCTGCAATTTAGTGGATCTTCCATCTCTAGGGAAGTCTTAAAGTATGTGGAGGGGCTATGGATCCATAAATCGGACCATCTTGCCATTCATTTGTTTGGTGAACTTGGGTAAATGAAAGCGTGTGTCCAGCTGCATGGTCGTTGAAGTCCGACACTGTTGGATTCAAAGTATGAGGGGGGGAAAAAACATTTATTGTTCATGATATTAATCAAGAAATCCATAACATCTTTTGCAGTAAGAAAAATATGCATCAACCAACAATTAGATGACTGAGTAATAATTCCTGTGTATTTGCTTAATTTCAATGTCCATGAATATATCCAACATAGTGCCATTACAAAACATAAGTATTTCACACAATTTGTAAGAGGTTATGTTCCCTTTATTCACACATTCTTCTTTTAATAACAGTCAACATAGTACTCAATATGTAATCATTAACATCCACCACTACCATACAGTTCCCCAATCCACATCTATATTTGAAAGTAGTGTTCCCCTAAAAATAATAATGAAGTCACTAATTCTGTAATAGAGCCCATCAATATTTGTAATGATATTCATTCCCATATATATATATATATATATATATACACACACACACACACAGTATAAGATCAAAATAATCAAAACCTCACATGCCACGCCTGAAAAGGAAATTGAATATACAACCAACTATCATCATTTAGACACAAGCTATGCAGAAGTAAATTTCTGAAACCAACTAACCATGCCACTGTAAAACAAAAAATATCAATGCGACTTAAAAGTTGAGCCAAATATCCAACACGACTGTCATCAATAGTGATCAATTGCAATAAATAACGCACTTGAAACTCAGTGGATATCACTGAGCATAAAAGAATTCATCCATACTACACATGGTGAACAACTGAGAGAATCCCAGTGTAATATTTCCAGTAATCACACAACAACATATGACCACAACATAACTCAAAACATCATTCTGGGCTATTTATTAAGTCGCCTGTGAGTGACTAGGCCGCACATATTCAAACCTATTCTACCAATGACAAAATATGCAGTAGGAATATCTAGTCCAATAATTTAGTTTGCAAAACATCATCTACAGGACGTGACATGTGTGAACAACACCAAACCTGTGTAACCAATGCCAACCATTATCCAAAACATCATAAGAACAAATACTAGTGACTATACATTAACCAACAATTCACCACTGTGGTAAGGAAAAACCAATCAACTGAACAAGCCATGGTAACTGTGTATACCCACGCACCCAATTGAAATGGGTAGAGGCCCTTCCATTAAAAACAAATGAGTTCTTTAACATCAGGCTAGTAACTATGAACTTTTATAAGTGCAAATTTCAATGTAAATCTCATGCTATTATCACAGAGGAAGTGACGAAAGACTATACCAACACGAACGCTATATGACTAGTGGGTGAGTTCGCATTCGAAGTAATAAACCAAAATAATCGGGAACAATTTAATAGGCTCAACATAATCCCTATGCGACTCTAGTCTGGAGGGTTAAGTGTTTGCACAGTATCCATCATAGGAGGAAAGGCACCAACCATAGTGAAACTTTGAGGCTAAAGGCATACACACAAGGAGGACTATGATGCTTGTGAATGGGAGACAGTTCTTGACAGGGCCAAACAAGAAAACAGAGCTCTAGTTAAACCCAAGAATCACAAAGACAACCATCCAACCATGATTTAAAAAACCTTTTAACAAACACGGTGGTAACAAAGAGCTATCACCCAGGAAGACCACCAATGCTAATGAACTCAAACAATTATAAGCAGAACCATCCATTTTCCATTCAAAACCAAAATTCCACATAGTTGCAGTACTCGGGACAAACACAAACCCACACAACTGAGCCAAAAACATTTCATAACTAGAGTGAAGTCAAGAATGGACAAAAGAGACATACCTGTTAATCGAAAACCTTAAGACGAGAGGTGGCCGAGCGGTTTCACCCTGCTAAAAATACGGAGTGTGAACACAACAACCAGATCAAACAATAGTCTGATTAGGGTGGCGGCCAACGAGAAGGGTAAAGGTGACGTGCAGTAAATGCACATCGCCTCCACCCATATCTCATCTATTCCACAATACATGCCAACGAGCCCCCATTAACACCATTAATCAACCCATGCATCGAGAATATCAACCATTTAAAACATAGCATAATCCAAGTTCCACATAACAATTCAACCATTCACATGGTTACCTTGCCAAGTGTGCCACCCATGTTCATATCCCCAATATAAATCTAATAAATCGCTTGACCACTATACAATATAAATGATCATGTATAGAATCATCACCCATAGTGTGATCAACATCAATCTGAACCATAGCATAATCACCATAAAAATCACAAAGCCATTACTCCCATGAGCCACCAACATTTATAACATATGTATATCAACTACTAATTCCATAAACCAATGCATAACCATTGTATTATCACTTTGCCAAAATGCACCACCAAAATATCCACCATATGTATATATATATAAATGTAATTTAACATTTTTTTTATAGCCATTTCCTTGTTATCTAAGGTCTAACAATAATCAACAAACACTTTATGCATGTAGTATTGCAGAGCTAGGTCTCTTTTTCATCAGATATAGTATTTTTCTTTTCCTCAAAATGCCTTTCTGCAATTTTTACTAACATATTTGTTTTGCAGGTGTGAGAAGAACAAATACCATAAATGAATAGCAGGCTATAGTATCATGAAGGAACAACATCCCAAAGATTAACTCATATCAATGACAACCATATTATCATCAACCATTTGAACCTTTGTAGCACATCATCATAACATGAAAAATGAACAGATCTGATCTTCAAAAGCTCAATGGGGTCCCACCTACTAGCATTATTTAGTCTTATATAATAATAGGCTTTAGCAACACTTTGTGGGAGAAATTACGTTGACGTCTTCAATCATCAACAAGGATGTCATCCAAATATACCACCACAAAGGATTTGGTTAAGGGTATCAACACATCATCCGTCAAACTCATGAAAGTGGCTGGTGCATTTGTTAAGCCAAAGGGCATGAATATCCATTCGTATAGAACTTCCTTAGACTTGAAGGTTGTATTCCATACATCAGTTGGTTTGATGGAAACCTGGTGGTATCCAAACTTTAGGTCAATGTTTCTGAAGAACTTTTCCCCCTTGAGTTGGTCAAGAAGGTCATCAATCCTAGGAACGGGGTAGCGGTTCTTGACTGTCATTTTGTTTAAGGCTCTGTAATCAATGCAGAGTTGCCAAGTCTCGTCCTTCTTCTACACTGGTACAATTAGGCTTCTACAAGGAGAGGATATGGGTTTGATGTGCCCCTTTTTAAGAAGCTCTTAGATATGACGCATGATTTTGTCATTATCCATCAGTGAGAATCGATAGACTGGTCCATTAGGAAGAGGTGTGTCGGGGGTCGGATCAATTGGTTGCTTGTCTTGGAAATGTGTCGGTACCCCTGTAGGTGAGGAGAAGATGTCTTTTTATTCTTCCATGATCCCATCCCCTTGCTTCTGCTACAAAGAGAGGCGTTGTGTAGAGGCCACAGATGTGGCGGCAATCTTCTGCTTACTGTGAGCATGGATCACAAATAAGAAAAACTTCCCAGTCTATGAAATGACCTTACTGCAATTATTAGCAGAGATTAAAGAAATAACACTAGGCAGTGCTACCTCTGGGATTTTGTACAATTGTATACCCAAAGTAATAATAACACTATGGGGTCTAGACTCATACAAAACATGATGCTTCCACAAATATAGTTTTCCTAAAAGAAAATCAAAAACTTCAAGGGGAGCAATATCACACAGTACCTCATCTTTGAAAGGATTGATGTCGTAGGGTAGAAAACACTATTGGCTGACACGAAGATCTATTCCTTAGCAAATCCAGTCGATGGTGTAGGGATGCGGGTACAGTGTCATTGGTAGGTCCAACCGCTTGACAACCTCTACTGAAATCAGGTTCTTTTGACTATCGATGTTGACAATGAAATGAATCGGAGCCCCCTTGACCCACATCTACAATTGAAAGAGGCATTCCCCTTCCTCTAGTTCTTTTGGTTCACTCAGTCAGACTTTGGTGGTAGCCACAGTGGTATTGGGTTCAACATCAATAATCTGATTCCCTCCTTTAATATTTGACTCAAAATCAGAATTAGCCTCTAACTCGAAAGCCTTCAACTCGACCACGAGGGATTGCTTGGAGCAACATTCTTCGGTGTTGTTCCAAGGACTTTTATGGTACTCACACCATTTTTCTGTGTCCTTCTTCATCTTCTCATCACCCTTCTTGTATTGCATCTTGGACTGGTTGTCTTGAGGGTGATCATATTGACTTCATCCCTTGCTGTGTGGGTTGGGGCTACCTTTTCCCTGCTTCAGTTGTGAGGGTTTGCAGATCCAAACTCTCATCGTTTCTGCTTAAATTTTTGCTCGATCTTGACAACATATCTATAAGTCGTGCCTAAAGAGGCCATGTATAGGAACTCCATTTTTGTCTGAATGTATCTATGCAAACAGTCACGGTATTTGAGCACCAGATGATGCTCAAAGTCTTTGATACCCAATTTGGTGTGTAGGGTATGGAAAATATTGGTGAAATCTGGTACTGTTTGGTCCCTTTCTTGACATAGGGTGGTACATTTGGTGTACTAGTCCTCATAGCCTCCAATAGGGTAGTACTGTTATTTAATGGCATCCCAGAAAGAATCCCATGTAGGGGCCACCAAATATATTGTAGATTCCTCCACAAACCTTTGCTCAGAGTAAGTATCCCACAAGTATTTAACATGGGGAACGACCTTAAGGAGTGAAAAAGTGATATTTTCCCTATCGGAAAAATTGTGGACAAATATCCTTCGAGCAGATTCAACCATTTATCTACAACATCCGCATCTATCATTCCTTCAAATAATGGGATATCAAAATTTACTTGTACCTTGAAGGGTGTTGCATGGCCGCTTGATGAAGATGTTTCTCCTGTGGGAAGTCATTGAAGGATCTGCGTGAAGTTGCCCATCATTTCATTCCTTTGTCACATGAGGGATTCCTCGAGAAACATTTTAATAGTATCTCCTGCTCCATAATTTTTCTTTTCATCTTCCATGGGTTGTTGTCGAGCTTGGTGCGACCGATCTAGTAATGTCTCGATTGGTTTGAGTCCCAACTTCTTGTACCCAGATCTTGTCAGGGACATGCACGAAGAAAAATAAATGAAGAGAAGACCGCTCTGATACAACTGATCTATATTTAGGAGTGGAACAAACTGATTAACAGACTGAATACAATAAAAATAGAGATATGAATAATAAAAAAAATATCCAGTGAACAATATCTTCTATTAAATAATGAAATAGGCTGAAACTGTAAAACTACATAACTGAAACTTGCTCGAATGGTGGTAGCTATCTATGAGAAGAGATGTGGCTGCTACATGCATCCATATAAGAAGAATAGATTGCAATGAGGCTCCATAGGCCTTTTTGATATTACTCATGAATTCCAAATCCCTAGACATCCAAAAACGTAACCCTATAAGGTGAAACGCCAAAAGTCATGTGGGCCCTATAGGTAATTTGGTGTAATTTGGTACCTCAACTTCCTAAGGCTGTATCGTTTGCATACAACCTTCGTTTTAGGCATGTAATAGCCCGTTGGAAAGGTCTTTCAAAGAGATACACATTCCACCATCAAAATTTGACTTTGTTTATAATTTGACTATGGTGAGCCAATTAAACAACTTTTAGGGCCCCAAAATGGCCCCGAAAGTACAACAAGATGTGTTGACATGAAAACATACAAAATAAACCAGTTGGATTAGGTGAGAGGCCACCTGTATCCACTTGGAGGATGTGTGGGGATTTTAACAACCTAAGAAGTGTAGAACCCAAAATTACAAAGAAGTACAGAAGAACGTGCTAAACAAAAATGGACACGAGGAGCCAGTTGGAATAGGTGGGTGGCCACCAATATCCACCTGGATCACCCATGTCCTATCATAGTGAGACACTATCATATGTTGTTCGTAAGTACCCTACTTATGACAAATAAATGTACTCCATTGTGAAATCTTTCCACCAATGGAAACATTACATTCTCAGGAAGGAGACAGTCATCCACATGGATCATAAACCACTGCAGTTCATGCAGACATAAGGGAAATTGTAGAATGACCTCCATTAGAGGTGGTCCACATACTTGCAGCAGTTCCACCTCAACATCAAGTATAAAACAAGAAGTACCAACCGAGTCTCTTATTTCCTCATCCGACCTCCAATTGTGACACTCACCGCGGTGTTAGACTCTTGCGACCATGAGACCTCTGGATGGCCCAACCTCTATGAGACAGATCCTAACTTCATCACCACATACCAAATGTTGGGAGAAAAATCAATTGTCGCTAATTTCCATCTTTAGGATGGGATATTGTGTTGACTGTTCCATCTCTGCGTTCCATCAAGTGAGCGATCAAAGCTAATTTGTGAATCCCACTACAGTCGGTTGGCATGACACTTTGGCATCAAAAAGATAGTGGCAGTGTTTCATAAACATTTCTACTAGTTGATACTTCAATAGGATGTCAACAAGTATATCAAGTCCTGAACTACCTACGTTATTGCCAAACCAACCACTAAGAAACAGGGCCTGTACACCCCCCTGCCTACTCCTGAAATGCCATGGGAATCCATATCAATGGACTACATGTCAGGCCTTCCATCCACCAAGAGGGGAAATTACTATGTCTTGGTGGTTGTTGGTCACTTTTACAAGATGGCGATCATGTCCACCTGCAAGAAGAGCATCACAACAAAGGCCACTACCAAGCCCTTCTTTGAATGAGTCTGGGTACATTTTAGAATCCCACAAACCATTGTCTCATATCAGGACAATCGGTTCCTCATCACATTTTGTTCAAGCCTCTGGTCACAGCTAGACACCAAAATCACCAAGTCCACTGCCTTCCACCCTGAGAAATATGGCCAAACCGATGTTGTCAATCGGATGATAGTGCATATCCTATGCATGTACAATTCCAAGCACCCCCATAGATGGGATGAGAGTTATCCCTATGTTCATCATAGCCACAACAAAGGCGTACATAGCTCAACCAACCACAACCCCCTTTAGGTCGGGTTGGGATTCCAACCATTGGGTCCCATGGATGTTGCACTACCTCTTTCGACCACCCTAACCGATTCATCACCTCCTCCAACTGAAGCTGACAAATCCTCCCGATTCATTGAGCAGATCCAACACATCCATCAATAGGTTCAATATATTTTACAGAATTGCAACGCCAAGTACAAGTAGCATGATGATCAACACCAGGTGCCACATAAGTTTTAGGTGGGAGACAAAGTGTGGTTACGCTTGCAGAAAGAATGCCTAACAGGGCCCCATAGAAAGTTTCTCCCACTCCGTTATGGACCTTACACCATCACCAAGGCTATGGGTGACAATTCTTTTGAGCTCAACTTTCCTCCTTTCCTTGGCCTGCATCTAGTATTTGATGTGGATCTCCTTTAACCATACTTCCCACAATTGCTGGACACCTCAGAGATAGATGAACAGTTGACACCAAAAGTGCTCAACCCTGATTGCATGAAACATGAATCCAGTGATCAGATTGTGGACACACAAGTCAATGGCACTTTCTAGCAAAGGATCCAACTTTATCAAGTTGTCAAAGCAGGGCAGCTCCTACACCAAGGCAAGTGGCTCGCCTGGGGGGAAATTCAACAGAACTTTCCTCATTTGATGGGGGAAGTCAACACAATGGAGGCCATTGCTTCCTAAGGAGGGAGGATTGATCCATATGGATTTTGGTGGCCTCCCACCTATTCCAAATGGCTCATTTTGGTATTTTTCTAGTTTGGTACATTTTTCCTAGTTTTCGGGTCCCTGACTTCCAAGGCTATTTTGAGGCCCTAAATAGTGTTTTTAGGGCTCACCACAGTCAAAATGTAGATGGAGTCAAATTTTGACAACAAAATGTGTATTCCTCGGACAGAACTTTCCAACAGGCTATTGTGCACCTAAAACGAAGATCATATGCAAAAGTTACGACCCCATGAAGTTGATGTACTAGCTTACCCCAATGGGGCCCACATGACTTTTGGTGCTTCATCTCCTAGGGTTAGGTTTTTGGATGTCTAGGGTTTTTGAATTCATGTTTACTGTAAAAAGTCTTGGAGAGCCTCATTGTAACCATCTTCTTGCGAATGAGCGCAACTGTCAGATCTCTTCTCAAAGATAAGCCACCACCATTCTAGCAAGCTTGTTTTCCGTTGCATTTTACATTTTCAACACATTTTTTTATTGAATAGAATCCAATTTTACTTTATCTCTATTATTCTTGTGTCTCTATGTTAAGAATAATAATAATCTATATTCATTTTCATTTTTCTCATAATATCGGGATCAAAACCATCTAGCATATCTTTTGGAGATGAGAAATATGCATGAGATAGTTTAAATTTTGTTTGAAACACTAGGAATCACATTTTGTACAGTAAAATCTTTTGAAAAAGATTCCTTTTCTAGGTGATGTTGATTTAATGGACCCTCTACATTTGAAAGAAATAAGGTATATCATCAGAGTTTCATGTGCATTTCTTTCTATTCTTATATCCAATGTTGTTTTTAGTGGTTCCTTGTTCTCTATCTACACTTTTAGAGAAAGTCTCATTATAGATTTAGTTATCCATTTCAAATATAAAGATGCTCTCTTTTAGAGAAATGAGGAAAAGTGAGATTTAAATATTTTTTTCCCCTTTATGATAATGATAATATTTATCACTCCCTAAAAATTGTCTACAGGTTATTTATATATTTTTGGTGGGACTCTTGTCACAAGGATGATCAAAGACCCTTTAACTTGACGGTTGTAGATGAAGAAACAAAAAAATAGTCAATGCACCTAGAAGTAAAACCTTATATATGTTCACATATAGTAAGCCCTGATCCATGCAAGAAGTGAGATCCAAATGCACAAAAGAAATCTTACTTAACATGAACAAGGAAATGAAGAATGTGAAGCTTTTGATTAACCCAATAGAATGGAAAAGTAAACAACACCTAATGAATAAGCTTGATGAAGGAAAATGGGCTCAAATGCCCCTCCTTTGGATGGGTCTTTTGCTTCCTTGGTGTGCTCCAACTCCAACCCTAATTAACAAAGAAAGAAAAGAGACTAGAATTTGGAATCAAGATAAATAGGTTCTCTAGGTTCTAGTGGTATTCCAATAGCATAATCTTACTTATATGGATTGATATGGATGAGTGACCTCAAGTTATTAATTTATAGTTGCATGGTGGACAACGCTCTTGAAATTATCTTCCTTATAGTGGTTAAAGATGACTAATTCAAAGGTTAAAAATAGAAATCAGGGTTTGGCATGGTCCACACATAACTAACATTCCATCACAACATATCAGGTGCATTGATGGGGCCATAAAATAGTTAAAAATAATGGAATTTAGGGTAGGCGTGGTTTTTTTATCTTTATATACATTATCTACATGCAATTAATGGGCCAATATCTACACTGGCTAATATTGGTCAACTCTTGGGGCTGACTTGGATGATTCCAACAATTTTGAGGTCATATGATGGTGGAATGGAGTGAAGGATGAGGGTTGTGCATACCAAAGTGATGTACTCAAGTATAAATGCTCAAAATGGGGCAAGTGAGCAATTTTAAGGTGATAACATATTTCCACCTAATAAGTGAGGTTAGGATAAAATCATATGACTAAAATACATCACATTTTCTATACCCAAGCAAAGGAAGGACCAAGGACAAAGTGGAGTGTCCAAACACAGAGGATTTACTATGGAAGGGTAAAGGAGAACCACCTTCCAACAACAAACCAAAGAAGGGAGATGTGTACAAGATATCAATAGGGATGAGGTGGACATATGCATGCTCATCATGATATATACAAATAATGATATACTGAGGTACCATGGAAAAATGGGCCAGGCCAGGCTAATGGGAAAAAATGGTACAAAAAATAACACAATATGTTATCATAGAGAAGAGATGCCAAATCCTAATAAAATCATATAAAAAATCCTATATATACGCTTGTAATCAATAGGCTAAGAAAAACATAGAAGCATAGTGAATATTACAACTACTTTGAATACATAGGAATTAATGCCTTCTTTTGGGGGTGGGGGGGCGGGGGAGCCCTTTTGAACAAGAAGGTGCCCCAAGATATCAAGTTATATATAATAAGGGAAGCTCAAGCTCGAGGATCTAGTAATTATTAGATAGATCCTATAAAATCCAATGAACTACAAATGAGTTTGAATTAATGAAAAAACATGTACAAGTATCAACAATGAAAGAATGAACTAGAGCCTATTGTGTGAGATACTAACAAATATAAGAACAACAAGGACTCTCTCAAATTGGTCCAAGGTAACTCATCGATGAGGAAAATGGGACCAATGTATACAATGTATTAATATTAACCCATAGAATCAAGATGATGGTGTTAATAAGGGAAAGTATGTTGGTACCTAAGGATAAGAGAAACCCACAGGGACCATCATCCAAAGTACGACAACTGGATCTATGTATCTAGAAATAAATGTTGTGTTTGAAACATGTGGGGAGATAATTGAAGGGAAAATCACTCCTAAGGGATAATAAAACTCACACATATCTAGGAATCTGGAACAATCAACTAGAACATTGAATCATCAAGTGTATGAATCTCAATGGTGTGATAATGAGATGAGGTATAGCACATGAGAAACAACCAAGTCAAGGAGAAATGAGGCCTACTTGGTCTAAGGTAAATCACCAATGATTAAAATGGACCAAAGTATAGTATCCTATAAACCAAACCCCTAGAATACAAGTGTTGAAGTCTATAGGGGAAGGCTTGTTGAAGTTATGGGACAAGGGAATCCTTGAAAACCAATATGAGGTAGAAAGAAGAGGATAATTGATAGGGACTGAAACCAAGATATGACAGGAATGAAAAGAGAATTTGACTCGTGAATTAAGTTATTCAAAGAATAAATATAAGGATGGCTTGGTAGAAATTAAAAGAATTCCACGAGGAATAGTCAATTACTAGGCAAGAGGTTGTTCAATGAAAAATTAGTGAAAAGGGGACAACTAGAGTCCAAAACTTGAAAAATATAGATGGTAAAGACTCATGGAGACAAGGGTGAACTATAGTAGGACTTAGAAGGAGCTAAACAAACTCCATGGCACACAATTGTGACACATCACATATGATTTGAACAAGGGAAATGTTAGGGACCTAACCTCCCTAACCCCTCCCGTAGGTAGAATAATATATTTCCATGTAATAAAGGCCGATATTAATAAGGCCTAGCAATAAGGTAGAATAAGTCAAATGTAAGAATACGTAATAGAATCTTCCACTTATAGAAGTATGTTCTTCTAGATGGTTCTTTTGGGTAG
The DNA here is from genome assembly GCA_032191745.1 of Picea mariana. Taxonomy (NCBI): domain Eukaryota; kingdom Viridiplantae; phylum Streptophyta; class Pinopsida; order Pinales; family Pinaceae; genus Picea; species Picea mariana. The sequence continues at coordinate 38,239 of JASDQU011403666.1, forward strand.
ATAGATTTAGTATAAATAGGAGTAGAGGGTATGCGAAGTTTTGTATTGAGAATTATTGTAATAGAGAGTTTCTATGTTGGAGGTTTCCCCCTCGAGGAGGCAAGTGAACATTGCTTCCTATCAATAAAGGTATTATTTTGGTGTTGTGGTTTCATCTATTGTGTTGCTCTGTTGTTATTCTCTGCAATATTTCTATTTTCGGCTATTGTAATAGATCTGGTTCCTTACAAGCGGTATCATAGCACTTTCCTTGGAAACAAATTGTGGGTTATTTTTTTTTCTAGGGTAGAGACATATTCTGGCATCTTAAATCTATAGATATTTGTCATTCCGCACATAAATCCATGATTAGGGAAGTATACACGTAGGAACTACAAGTGGTACTCAAGCACACATTGTTGGCCACCCTTGTAACCCATGTTAGTACCCTTTGAGTGGTAGAGCATCATACAACACCTGTATACAGATCGACCTAGATATCCTTAAGCCCTCCATAGATAAACCAATCAATTTCCTGATTGTTATTGTGCCACTGAGAAAAACACTCAGGAAGATACTCTCTAGTACCTGGGTATTCAGGTAGTATGGCTAAGGGCACGGTCTAACCTCTTTAGTTGGGGCCCTGAGATATTGGGCCGAGTACTATTGTTGGGCCACACACGTATATCAGAGAGCTATATCACAAGTAAAACCCTTGTCTATAGAAACCATGAATACCCTAACCCTTGGGATGGAAACATAAATAGAGTATACAAGATCTATTGCCCTGCAACTTTATCTCTTGCATTCTTGTTGAAAAATTACTACACATTTTTTCCTATTAAGAATTTGGGCCTTTCAACACTGTACTATTCTTCATATTGGAATATAACTCTAAAGGAGTAAAGAAAAAAAAATATTCAGATCAGAGTATAGTGGTCCCTCCAACACACTTATTTGGGACCTATCTCATTGGATTCCTATCTTCACCCTGATTCTCGTGGTACCTATCATTTTTAATACAATTTGTTTTAGTGGACTCGATCCTTTTTTCGACCCTCTTATTTTTACCCTATCCCATTGGATTCCCATTTTCTCCCTGATCGCAGTGGTACCTATCATTTGAAACCATTCTTCTTAGTGGTCTCACTCACCCCTCCCACCCCCTATCCCATTTTCCTAACCATTTTTCCAAATGAACACCACTCGCACCCTAGAACTCAATGCATTGGTTGCTGACAACCTCCAAAATAAGGAGGACATTAATAATATCAATGCCAATAGTATCTCCCTCAATTCCTCTGTTTAAATACTCAAGGACCAATGTTCCCACATCAAAGCCACACTTGACCAATTGATGGGAAGTTCCCAAAACCCTTCCTCTTTTGAACAACCATCCTATCAGGAAGACCATGACTCTTACCATTACTAAGGTCCTCATTCTACCCACTTTCCTCGAGACCTCTGCCTTCCCAGAATTGAGGTGAAAAAATTTGATGGCTCGGATCCCACAGGATGGGTCACTCAAATGGAACATTATTTCTCTTTGCATGGAATTACTAATGATTTTGTTGTACAGGATAAGTCAAC
>JASDQU011403666.1:47783-61521 GCA_032191745.1 Picea mariana
CTCCAAAGGGTTCCACTTTGAAATAATGTGTCATTTTGGAATGAAACATTGCACTCCTTCATTAATTAACACAAATGGTCACTTTTATTAATGAATTTGCATACACCAATTTAGACAACTATTTTCGTATGAATATTCTGGAGTGATGGAAACAAATTTTAAAATTCTATGACATGGGTTTTTTGCAGAACATGCCCAATTAGCGAACAATTGAAATTTTTTACCAAACAATGTGTGAGGTTTCCGGTACAGGCGGTTATTTGAAGGAAACTTGCCCATATTTTCCTTTCATCGTCGGATGCAAGATCGACTTCAGTACATATTACCTTTTTGTGAATGTCTAAATCAACCTCCACATATCTCCTTTGTTGATGATTATTTAAAATCAACTTGTAAACATTTTACTTGATAGTTATATTAAAATTGGTTCTCTCTTAGCTGCTAGTCACTAAATATTTGACTTGGTCTTATCCTTTTTCGTAGTTGCTTCCTCATTTGACCGACAAATTTCTTTTTGGTCGACTCAACTAGGAGAAATTTCAACTTGAGTATTTCAATTCTAGTTGACCCATATTGATTCAACATTGACTTGACTTGTATTTAAGTTTTCTTTGACTTCTAACTTTAGGTTACTTATTTCTTGGACCGAATCGACTTTGGTCGTCTCGACTTGATTTGGCCGACTTTTATTTCCTGACTCAATTTTCCTTCGATTTCGACCTTCAATAGGTCGACTTGTCTTCAACTCATTTTGAAATTGATCGACTTGTCTTCTCCAACTTACGTCAATATGCAATCTTGCAGTCGATCGGCTTCCAGATAGTTGACCTTATTGTTGTTTGAATCAACTCGGCTTGTGACTCGATGGTGTCAATGCTTCCTCACCAAACATCCGTCATTGGCATTTTGTCTCATATCTGGTTTCTTCTTCAATTGAGATTTTCTGAATCGCTTTTAATGAACCATGTCTTATTAACTTATTTATTTGTGATATGTATGGATCCATATTGGATTATCCATTTACCCTTTTTTATCTGGAAAATATCTTCACAGTTTCTTCTTTTGTGCATGGATGTTAATGACACAATCTCAATCTTATACAATATAATGTGAGTGTATCAATATCATACAATATATTAGTTAATATTATGTTTCTACTAATATTCAAGTCATCTTCATAACATTATGTCCAATATTGACAATGCTTGACATTCAAGTCACCTTCATAACATTATGTCCAATATTGACAATGATTGACATTCAAGTCACCTTCATAAGAATATGTCCAATATTGACAATGCTTCTCAAACCAATCAATCAATGATACTTCACCTATTTATCAAGGTTGACATCAATGAAAACCAAATTTCCAACAATCTCCCCCTTTGTTATTGATGGAAACCTTAGTATAACAATCTTACTTCCCTTGTGAAATGTGTTCTGTATTTTGAGTCCTTTGAGCTGACTTGTTTTTACTCTTTATCTCTCCCCCTTTGATAACAATGACAAAGGGAATATTTCTCGTCTCCCCTTGAGATGATTCTCTCCTTGAGGTGATGCTCCCCCTATCTTTGTCCCATTTATTTTGGACTTTGATTTGATTGTTTATCTCTCCTCTTTTGACATCAATGACAAATGAAAGAAAACTTTTACTGCTTTTCTTCCCAGGTGATTGTGCTAGATGTTATCTCAATATCTTGGGATTTTTGTGTTCAAATAGGGTTTTATTGTCTTCTCCTTTTTCATAACAGACAAGGGTGTGAATCTTATTGATCTTCTTGATCTATTTCTTCGTCTTCTTGATATTCTTTAGTTATTTGATTCCAAGATATATTTACTGTTCTTTCATATCATTAATAAGTTTTCTCTATTCACACTTTGCCTTTATATATTTTGAACTCCTTTTGTTGGTTTCTTCTTTAGATATTACTTGTTTTATTCATCACACTATTTTTCTTTCGAGAGTTCATCAACATCACCACGATTTTGTGCACCATAATATTCTTCATTTTCTTCTTTAGAAATTATTTTTCCTTGAGCTTGTTTCTCTTCATATGCAAAGCTTTGAATTTCACATTCCTTATTGGGAGTTTCATCCATTAGTTTATTGTTATCAATTTATTCATTTTTAGGTGCAATATCTTCATCTTTATTTTTTTCTACTTCAGATTTTTGTATCCATATCTTTCCATAAGGCACTTTGTTTGATGAAATTTTATTTTCTACATTTGTCCTTTGAGATTTATCCTCTCTTATTTTCTTCCAAAGTTCATTAGATTTCCTTCCTGACTTGTATGGATTATTTTTCATGGGTTATCTTCTTGATTTCCTGTAGTCTTGGGATTTGTGCCCAAACTTATCATAGTTGTAGCATCTCATGGTATGATAAAAATTTGTTGTGTGCCCAACATAATTGCATCTCCAACATCGCATTAATTTATTGGACCTTCCTGAATGTTTCTTTTCAGGACTCTTGCATTCCAATGCTTTGTGACCAAATATTTTACAAGAAAAGAAGTAACAATAGAAGATGTTTCCATACTCGAGTCTGTTGTGACATGAGAAGTCTACCTTTTGATATGTTTCTTGTTTTTTAATTTTATAGCTTCCTCCTTTAACAAAGTTCATGGTTTGCATTTGGTTTGTGATTGTACTTTTTCCTTTTGAGGAGGATAATCCTTTCTCATGTTTGTGAATGGTGTTCCACTTGCCACCTTCTTCTTTCTTATTGTACCCAAGACCAATTTTGTCATCAATTGGTCTTTGACCGTTCCATATCTTATCCAATATGGCTGAGTTGTTTTGGAATTTGACAATTGATTTTGTCTTTACATTATTCTTTTTGAGGTTGATAACTTCCAATTCCAACTTGTGACATGTTTCTTCCTTTTTAGTCAACCGGGTATTCACGTTTTCTTCTATTTCCTTAGCTTCTTCAAGTTGAGTCTTTAGAATGGTGACTATTTCTTCTGTCTCATCCAAGACTTCTATGCATTTATTGGTTTTGCCTTATGTCTTCAAATATTATATTTCTTTTGTTAGATCAACAACTTCACTCTTCAATATTTTGATTTATTCCTTTCTTTCTAGATGAATCCTTTTGAGGTTGATGACTTCCAATTCCAACGTGTGGCACGATTCTTCATTTTTATTCAACTGGCTCTTCATGGTTTCTTCACTTTCTTTAGCTTCTTCAAGTTGAGTCTTTAGACTGTTGACCATTTCTTTTACTTCTTCTAATTCTTCTGTGCATTTATTGAGTTTGTCATATGCCTTCAACTCATTCATTTCTTTTGTTAGATCAATAACTTCAGTATTTAATATATTGATCTCTTATTCTTTGTCTTCTAGTTGAATCTTTTGTTCTTTTTCTTCATGGTTGTTAGATTGATCTAATTGTTGTAGTAGAAAAATATCTTTCTTTTGAAGTTTCTCCAACTCTTATAGAGTTCACATATTTGTGTATTCGAGATTGTCAACAGCCTCCATAGGTTCTTCAATATATATACCATTTCATGGTTCCATACAAATCTCTTCTAATGCAACTATAACATCAGTCTTAAGATTCAATATTTTTTCTTCAATGATTACTGAGGTATGCATCAATTCCTTGATGGAGTTGTCTTCTTCATTGATGACTAGGTATTGCATAAATTCCTTGTTTGAGTTGTATTCGTCTTTGATGACTGGGGATTGCATCAATTCCTTGTTTGATCTGTCTTCTTTATTGATGTCCGGGGATTGCATCAATTCCTTGTTTGAGTTGTCTTCTTTATTGGTGACTGGGAATGGCATCAATTCCTTGATGGTACTGTCTTATTTTTCTGTGTTTAGCATTTTACTCTGATAAGAAATATCTAATGGAACCATAATACTTTAGCAGAGGTGAAGTGTCCCATCTTTTATTTGATTCAGTCTGACAATCCATTTTGGATTGTTTTTAATGCCATTGAATTGTTTCTCTTTGTTTCTTTTTCAGTTTTGGATTTTTTCGTTAAGGTAGTTAAGTACCAAGGATCACTTACTACTGAGTCCCAAAATCCAGATCCTCTTGACTTCAAATATATTTTCAGTCTTTCCCTCCATGAAGAGCAGTATGTTCCATCAAATAAAGGAGCTTCATTTGTAGAGAGAGCCATTTGTTCATCCATTTGTGTGTTTAGTAGGATCTTCCTTCTAATGATTAGACCGTTTTTCCTTGAAGAGACCTTGCTATGATACCAATTGTTGAAATACACACTAACACTAAGAGGGGGGGGGGTGAATCAGTGTCTATAACATTTGGCTACTTTTCACACTTCATAGATTAACTAAATTAATTGATTAAGATATATGCAGTTCAATTAATTATTCATAAACATGTATAACAAAAACTATATGAAGTAGATAAAATATCATTCTTTTATTTATGTAACTTGAATGAATACAAATAAAATCAATCCTTTAATATCTTCAACATCAACTGAATATGAGAGATCCAAATCTCTGATACAAGATCGGGGCAGAAGAGGAAAGGATGGCACGGTGGGACACTTGTAGGCCCTGCCCATGGATAGAGGGGGAGAGGGTCCAACGTGTAGAGGTGGTACTCATGGACCAGATCGTTTCACGACCTTATGAGGGTAAGGCATAGCCCCAACTTGTAGTTCTTATATCCAACTAAGAAATGAGGAATCCAACCCTCATAACAAGACCCAACTTGCTGATCTCGGATCTAACTGAGATGTGAGGATTTCAATACTCATGACAAGACTCAACTTGTAGACAGGCACCAACCTGATAGAATGAAACTTCATTCAATCCATTATATATCCACCAAGACACCTTCTTCCCTTCATATTCATTTACTTATTTAGTCCTTCAAAGGGTGCCACTTTGAAACATTGTGTCATTTTGGAATGAAACATTGCACGCCTTCATTAATTAACACAAATGGTTACTTTTATTAATTAATTTTCATACACCAATTTAGACAACTATTTTTCGTATGAATATTCTGGAGTGATGGAAACGAATTTTAAAATTCTACGACATGGGATTTTTGCAGAACATGCCTAATTAGCTATCGCAAGAAAAATTTCTCCAGAAAGTGTGCGAGGTTGCTGGTACATGTGGTTCTTTGATTGAAACTTGCCCATATTTTCCTTTCATCGTTGGATGCTAGATCGACTTCAATACATATTACCTTTTCATGAATGTCTAAATCGACCTCCACATATCTCTTTTGTTTGTGATTATTTAAAGTCAACTTGTAAACATTTTACTTGATGGTTATATTAAAATTGGTTCTCTCTCAACTGCTAGTCACTAAAGATTTGACTTGGTCTTACCCTTTTTCATATTTGCTTCCTCATTCGACCGACAAACGTCTTTTTAGTTGACTTAGCTAGGAGAAATTTCAACTTGAGTATTTCAATTATATTCGACTCATTTTGCTTTAGCCTCGACCAGAATTGTATTGAAGTTTGATTTGACTTTGGCCTTTAGGTTACTTCTTTCTTGGACCGACTCGACTTGGAAGAAAACCAACTTTGGTCGTCGTGACTTGATTTGGCCGGCTTGTATTTCCCAACTCAATTTTCCTTTGACTTCGACCTTTAGTTGGTTGACTTGTCTTTGAATCATCTTGAAATAGATCGACTTGTCTTCTCCAACTTCCATCAATCTACAAGCTTGTAGTCGGTCGACTTATCTCCGATTCGTCTTACAGTCTATCAACTTCTAGATAGTCAACCTTATTGTTGTTTGAATCAACTCGACTTATGACTCGATGGTGTCAATTATTCCTCACCAAACATCCACCATTGACATTGTGTCTCATATATGGACTCTTCTTCAATTGAGATTTTCTGAATCACTTTTAATGAACCACGTCTTATTAGCTTCTTTATTTGTGATTTGGATGGATCCATATTGGATTATCCATTTACCCTTTTTATCTGGACAATTTCTTCTTTTGTGCATGGATGTTAATGACACAATATCAACCTTATACAATATAGGATGAGTGTATCAATCTCATACAATATATTAGTTAATATTATCTTTCTACTGATATTCAAGTCATCTTCATAACATTATGTCCAATATTGACAATGCTTGACATTCAAGTCACCTTCATAACATTATGTCTAACCTTCATAACATTATGTCCAATATTGAAAATGCTTGACATTCAAGTCACCTTCATAACAATATGTCCAATATTGAAAATTCTTCTCAAAACCATCAATCAATCAATGATACTTCACCTATTTATCAAGGTTGAAATCAGTGAAAGCCAAATTTCCAACAAAACTTTCTTCTTGTGAACTCTCCACCGTGGAAATAACTCCTCATTACCAACAACAAATAATCACTTAAATGCCTTTCACCTCTTATTTTATAATCTTTTTTATGCTTATTTAGGGTTAGAATTAGGGTTTTATTTTCCCTTTTGTAGATACAAACTCATATATTCGTGCCATCAACTGCGACCCACTTTAGAATATCAAAAAATTCTCTTAAGAAACAATTTTCCAAAAATAATTAGCTGCCAAGCTATAAAATAGTACCGAATGTAATTTAATTTTGTAGGGCATGATAGTCTTGATTCTAGCCATGGAAACCAATTCCAAAGTTTTCTTGTCATCTCTACCTTTCTAACGAGCTCTTGTTTTCTCAATTTGGATATATTGATCAAAATATATGGCCTCCGGAAGATAGAGACTCAACAACCATCGATTTATCCATGTGAATTTTGAGCCCTTGATTTATTAGTCCGCTCCATTTATCCCACATGCATTGGGGAATAGTTCTCATATATTTTTTATAAGGAAAATGAATCCCCATATTATTTGTACGTGAAAAGAGAAATATGGAACCTTCTGTAGCTTCTGCATAATATAGCTTTTGGTTGCCACCTCATCACCCAATCATCATGCCAAATCACTTCTCCAATCATTTGTGTGCCCATTAAATATCATCCAAGTGTCACCCGGGGGTAGGTCCACCTCACTGTCACATGTCACAATGAGATAGGTCCACCTTACTACCATGTGTCACCTAGGGATATGTCTACCTCATTGCCATGTGTCCCAATATGGTAGGTCCACATTACTGCCATGTGTCCCAATATGGTAGTTCCATGTCACTACCATGTGTCCCAATATTCCAAAGGATGGGAAAAGGATAAAACTTAGGAATATAATTAATAATTTCATGAAATAATAAAATCGAAAAATAGAATTACCTAGAAATAATACGATAGGATAATGCATGACTAAGAGTAAAAAATAAACTAAGTACATAAATGTGGGTTGCAGGGTTAGGAGTAGAAGGTGAAGATGAGGTAAGGGCTCCCACATCCACATTCATGAAAATGACTAAGTATAGGAGTATGGCGAGTAGTGTAAAGGAATGTAGAGAGTAGTGAAAAATGACTAAGTATGGAGATTAGAGTGGAAAGCAAGGAAAAATGGCTAAGTATGAAGTAAGGGGAGGAAGGAAAATGACTAAGTATGAAGTAAGGGGAGGAAGGAAAATGACTAAGTATGAAGTATGGAGAATAAGGAAAATGGATAAGTATGGGGAATTAGTATAGATATGATTGAGGAAATAGAGATGCGTGAGGAAATTGGAATATATTGGGCATACAACCTCTGTTTTAGATTCCATAAAATGTTGGATGAATCTGACACATAGGGATATTAAGTGAGAGGATGGACACAATAAATTTTCCTTTTTTTTAAACATATTTTTCTTTTCTTATCTTTTGTTCAAAAGAGAAACCATCTATGTTAGCCTTTCATGATGAAGAACTGAAATATTGAAGCTAATTTAAAACTTGCGGGGTCTTCATGATCAATAGGTGAGGGTTATTTGACACTTTCCAAGTTTGAACTTTTTTTTTCTCCATTGGAAAGAGGACATAGGTTCAAATATGAACCCCAATCACCTAGTTGATGGATTTTAGGAAAACACATCAACAGGTGGCTCCAAATGTGGCACAATGACCCCTTGTGGGTTGCCAAGGACCTAGAACAAGACTAGTTTCATTTATCCATTGGGATATGGAGTCATCCCAAAACCATTATCTCAATACAACAAATGCTTATTAGACAAAATTTACTGAAAGACAAAATTATATACATGAGAAAACAAAATCGATCTATCTTATGCTACTTGGAGAGAAGGGATACTTTCAAGTGTAAGTAGACTTCCAATGTAGCCATGCACATAACCAATTAATATAATTAATTGCATCCTTGATTGAGAGTGTTGTTTCATTGGCCATGTTCTCAATATATTCTTTCATCATACAATGACCATGTTTCCATGGTGAGATTACAAAGATAAATTGTTGCTGAACATATGTGGAGAATTGTAGGGATGTATTTTGTTGTTCACCAACAATCTCATTATATTCAGAAGTAAAAAATACCACCCATGGAACCTCTTGCAGATTCCCTTCTTATTTTGATGCTTGGAACATCTCTTCTTTATTAAATTCTTCTCCAGATGAGAAATCAATAGCTTGAAGGTTTAATGTAAAGTGATAAATTTTATCATCAATTTTTTTGATCCCATGTTCACATTCCTCTTTTAAATTTGTATAAAATGGATTTGACCATTGAGAACCCATTGCAATAGTTTCACCATGATCATATTGAATGAAATCTTCATGTGCATCTAGTGGAGGTTCATCACATTCATCCTTAAACTCATTGTGATCATTACTCTCAAATTGAGAATATGAGAGGTATGAATTTCCCACCAATGGAGCATGTAGAGGATCATATTATTCTTGAATTGAAACCTTAGGGTTCTCATTTTCAACATTAGGAACATAATCTAATGTAAAAAATATTTCACATATTTCATCAATTTTTTATTCTAAATCCTTTCCCCCATTGTCTTGGAATAATATTGGGAAGTTTAAAATATTAGCACCGGTTTCATGAATATTTATTTCAGTGACTTGAGCTCATTGCATTAACTCTTTCCAACTACACTTTCCCTCTTGCTTCAATAAAAATATTAGATTCATGGGAAATGAATTTTCATAACAACTAAAAATGATGACATCATTCGAAAACATGTTTTGAGGAATCTCGTGAAGGACTTTCATAAATATAAAAGTGAAATGTTTGATTGTCTCTTTCTCATTCATATGTATTTCAACCACCTTCAAGAAAAAAGAATATGGATATTTCATTTGGAAATATTTCTCGACAAACAAATTTGATAATACATCCCAACTAGTGATGGTTCTGGTTAGCAATGGATAAAACCATTCACTAGCACTTCCTTTTATAGTTAAGATAAACAATCGACATGTAATGCCATATTCAACCACATTATAAATATCAAAAGCAATATCATACTTAACCAAATGCTTCTCTGCATCTTTTGAAGTATTTCTGAAGAACATGGGAAAATTCTCCATGGAAATATTTGACAAGGGAAGAACTTGTCCTTGAAAAATGAGTGGACCTCTATGCAACCATTTCTTTATTTGGGTACCTTCTCCCTTTATTGTAACTTGAACAAATTTTGTTGGGCTTGGTGGGGAAGGAAAAATATCATCACAACATGAAAGAAACTCCTTGGAGGAGTCATCATATATATCTTCTTGAAATTATGGAATCTTTTTGGTGGAGTTGCCTGGGCATATTTCTTCAAAATATGGAGTTTTAATGATGGAGTTGCCAGGGAGCTCATCCTCCAAAATATTGGATGGTTCTTTGGTTTTGTATAATTTGTCATAACTGAATTGTTCCTAAAGATTTAATAACATGTCTTCAATTCCATTTGATGCTCCTTGAGGAAGGTTTTCAAGAAGCTAGTTCATCTTAAAACAATTTGCTAGATATTTTTCCAAGACTTGACTACACAAATTTTAGTTTTCCAATAATATATGATCCTAAAAATGTATTGTATTTCTTGAAAATGAATCATTCCAATTTATGGTTTGTGAAACCATCCTTTTGTTTGTCCCCAATATGGTCACCAAAAATGTTGATCTAAAATATTTTTTTATGGGTTTTAAGATAACATCACAAGGATAAATCCCCCCATGCTTTTAAAGAGGTGGTACTCTTTATTGATATATGGAAGGTTGTTCTTATGAACTTAGATGCATGCAATAATAAACCTTAACAAATATTCTAATAAAACTCTTATATACAGATGCACAAGATCTTATATACAAATGTTCAAAATCTTTTATATAGATGTACTTGTCAAGCACATCATCTCATTCAAGAATAATAAATAAATATGTTTGTAGAGATTTGTATCTACAGGGTTTGGAGTCTTCTTTCAATAGATATTCTTCCTTTCTCTAAAAAAAATGTGAACCCAAAATTGTCCATGAATTTGTAAGATGAAATAAAAGTAGAATGGACAGGTCATCAAAGAACTTAAAATGATCATCTCATTTAAACTCAAAAATGATTTTGATATACAAACATTTGAAATCTCATGCTTTAGACTTAAAGTCCGAGAAATGACTAATGTAATATCTCGAAAAGTTCTTTGTGGGTGAAATTAATAATAATATCCCAATTGTAATAAGATTAAAATTGTATGAAACAAGAGGGATGAAACAACCTCAACAATATCTCAATGACAATTAGATAAATTGAATTAAATGCATTTTCCCTTTTACAAGTAGGGGTTTTGCTCCCATGGCCTTGAAATATCATGAGAAATGAATAAAAAAATATAGAGAAAGAGATGATCAGACTCATATCTTTCCATTTCCAAACATACATGGAAACCTAATGGAAAGAATCAAGAATAAATAATATGAGGAAGAAAGTTAAGAAGGCTAGTTCACAAAATCTTGAAAATACAAAACTTGCTTCTTGTCAACTCTCCACCACTACAAAAACTCATGACTGCCAACAATAGATAACCCATTGAATGCCTTTCACCTCTTCGTTTATAATATTCTTGAAGCTTCTTTAGGGTTATTGTTAGTGTTTTATTTTCCCCTTTGTAGATATGTACTTAGATATTCATTCCATCAACTAGGACCTGTTATCGCACAGTTTGTAGCTAGGTCAAAAGGCTAGAGGATTGAGGCCAAACTGGTGTACCAGGAACCTTCCCCACCCAATGTCACCTCAATGGGGAGGTTCTTTCTATTTAGGGAGGTTAACCCAGGGGAGACATCCTCGACAACCTGGGGTTTTGAAGAGGCCAAAGTATAAAGATCAAGGCAAAGTTTCCTCCTTATAGGTTACCACCAATGGTCAGATAATCCGGCTAATCAGCCAATAAAGAAGTGTATGCCCAAAAGAGAACACCTGCCCAGAACAAGACAATAACAAGATAATATGTATGCAGGCTATAATTCAAAGGGTTAGTACTTTATATAACTATCTGATGTCAATAGATTAGCAATTATAACAATAGATATCAATGAGATCAACGTTTATCAATATAGAAGTGGAATAATATCAATTCATCAATAAATATCGAGATGATGTGGAAAACAATATGTTTAATCAATCCTTTACTCAATAAATGCTCTTAAACCATCATCTAATTGCTTGTAAAGACAAATACTACGTCAATATGGAATAACCAAGTGTGACATCAGCCTAATTAGGGTTAGTTAGTTAGTTAGGGTTTCAAATTTAAGAGTTTTAAGAGTTGTTTCAATCACTTTCACTTCAACGTTGGAGGCTAAAGATCAGTAGGTTGCAAAACTTGAAGAGGATGAGATTTAAAGGACAAGAGGGAAAGGTTTCAAGTTGCTGCAATGGCAGGGCCTTGAAGACAGAACCTTAGGGGAGAGAGGCTCACTACGGTGTTGCTTAATCAAGGCCTCGTGCTCTCTCTTCCTTCCCGACAAACGGCTAGCCCAAAGACAAGTAAAATCAAGACAAGAGAGTTTAAAGAGGGAAAGTGTTGCAAAGGCAAGGCTCTTTCATCAAACCCTAAAAGAAAAACGGCCCTAGGTGTAGATAACCTAGGCCTGGGATGTCCTCTTTCTCTTGAAATTTAAAAGTACTGCTAGCTTAAGGGATGAAGATAGAAAGAGTGTAGCAATGGTTAGGCTCTCTTATTCTTCTTCAATGGCTTAAAATGTTTTTCTATGAGGGGACATGAGACAACAACCTACTTGTGTGTTTGTCCCCTAGGGTTTTGATTCAACAATGTATATATATAAATAGAATGCAACAAATTAAACTACAACCATTCAATCAAGAATTTTTGTAGAAAAATACTTACAAATCATCAAGAAAATAACATGCAAACCCTAGTTGTAAACCTTCCTTCAAGAAAAACACCATAAATTGCCAAAAATCTCCTCTCCAAACAAGTTCCCCTTCCTCAAAATAGCCAATAACCCTAATAGGGCACAAAAATCAGACCTCACTATGAGAGTCAGTGATGTGTTATATCCAAATGAGGGAAAAACATCCTCAATATATAGTGTATCATGACCCATAATTAAAATTAGGTCATTTAAAATAGCCGAAAAGGCTAATAACCAAAATCATACTATTTTTACATTAAATGCTAAGTAAAAGACCTAAATGATAAAAAGTGAGACATCAAGCCGCTTTGAGGGAGACGTTAGGCCCTTTTGGGGCTAGTCCAGCATCCCGAAGTCAAATGTTAGCCCTTCCTGGGCTCCTCCAAGCTACCACATGTGCCAGCCGTCCTGTCAAACTGCTAGACACTCAAGGAGATGTCAAGACATCTTGGGTGATGTCCTGGTCATCAAAAGGAAAACGTTCCATCTGAAGTGGGTCAACCCCCCTGGGCTGGGCTCAGCCAAAGTGTCCTAGGTGGAACGTCCTTCTTCTTCTCATGTGCAAAGGCTCATCCAATCACTGTCTTGTCTCTACCCTTGATGGGGTCCCATCAACCATCTGATGGGCTCTTCAGCCTCATGGAGGTCCAAACTAATCATCTCCCCATGTGTACCGGTCCAACTAGTACCTTTCCATCGGGAATGGTCCTGCACATAAAAAACTTCGCCCTCCATGGGATCATTAGTCACAGGGATCATAACAATGTTAATCACATTTCATCATTAATTTTATCAAATACATGCATAAAACCCCTGATATATCATTTCAATAGCTTAAAGATATTACAACGACCTACAATACAAAGCCGAAGAAAAAGACAAAATACCCTATTGGGCCAGCATCCATAAGAAAAGGAAAGTCTCCAGAGGGTTTCATCCAAGCCATGTAAAATGAAGTGATGTGGTCAAAGGATGTCCAGACATACGGGTAGAGTGAGAGATAGGGATGCATGATATTACCTGTGGGTGCCTTTGTAGAAGGTGAGCTGTACCCGTCATGGATGAAATTCTTTCCAAGCCCTTTATTGCCTTTATTCTTTCTTTTCTTTATTGATTTTTTCTTTTTTATTTCAAGGTCTAACTAGAGGACACTGCCTTGGCGTGGTGACCAGAGATGACAGTGTTACCCACAAGCACTTTCACAGAGATGATAAGGCTGGCTCGTGATGAGACCCCCTTTCCCTTGGCCATGCAACCAAAGGTCACTGCCCTGGCATGGTGACCAGATAATGGCAATGTCATATTTCTAGGTACCCATGAACATAATAGGCTGGCTCATGATGAGACCCCCTATCCTCTTGGCTAGGTCTTGTTTTGTTATTTTTCTTCGGGTCCCTCTTATTTCTTGCTGAGAATATTTTTATTGCCTTCTCGGGGATACCTGGGCGAGGCATCTCTAGGTTTCATTTTTTATGGCTTTTANTT
>JASDQU011403667.1:18884-29988 GCA_032191745.1 Picea mariana
TAACTGTTTTACTATTGTGTATGCAGGTTGGCCACTTACATTTTGGCCTTAGGGTTTATTTCAGTTATTTATCCACATTGTATTCAAGATGCATTTCAATACATAAAGATCTCAACAATACACAAGATATGGAACCACAAACAAGATCTGAGCTTTATTATAAGAAAGCAAGCACCTGATACAATAGAGAAGTAGATATGGAATATCTTCAGATGGATTCAAGACAAGAATATGAGCTGCATACAAAATTCTTCCTAAAATACAAGGTAAGCCTCCCAAAGGATGCAATACAAGATGAATGCTCCAATACAAAACTAGGGTTTGGCCTAACCCTCAAGTTGTTGGTACGTCCTACTGAAGACTGTGGAGACCAAGGGTTCGGCCCTCCTGAAGAAGAAGAATCCCAAATGCTTCCAAACTCCACCAAATGATAGATCATTTCAAGAGAAAGATCCTCCCTAAGTATGGAGCCCAAATATTGATGCCTCCTCCTCCAACTGCAGAAACCCTAAACTGGTACGCCCCCCCTGAAACGTTGAATANTCTCTAGGATGATAGATAGGGTAGTCATAAACCCTTGAGAGAAGTTTCAAGGTCAGATCTGAGGTATAGCCTCCTAGATTTGAGAATCACCAAATCACCAAAATGTCCTCTCTCCTCCAAACCCATCCTAATCTGCAGACAATGGTATGGATGTGGTAACTCTTCAAGAAATCATCCAAACTAATGAGCATGGTCCTGCAATCAAAGCCCTAATGCTGAAATCTCCCAAAGCTTCCTCAATAGGTTGGATCGAACTGTTCCTCAACCAATGGTGTGCCCCTGCTGGAAATCCCTAACTAGTATGGCCATGCTAGTCCTCCTGAATAGATAATGAATGTAGATTGGTGTGGGTGGAGTATTTCATCCCCGAGACCAAGCTTGGAACAAGGTGAGTGGACTATTTCACCACTGAGTTGTTCTCTAGGGTTTGTAATATCAAAACCCTCAAAAGTGTATGCTTAAGAGCATCAACAAGCAAATACCAAATATCCAAGATAATATGAGAGGTGCGCCCTAGCCTTCTCTTTATACTTCTTTTCTATTTCCTTGTTGAGTTAATTTAACCCCTAGAGTCAAGTCCTAACTCAACCTCCAGCGCTCTATTCTTTCATTGAGTTACTTCTCTTACCATTTTTACCTTTTTCTTAAGTCAACTTTAAAATATAACATTAGTTTGGTTGACTTTTCCCCTTTGTGTGAGACTATGGCCTAGTGGGGATGCCTAGACCACTAAGTCTTCCCAAACCTCTTCATCAAGAGGTGGGGGACATTACAAACAAACTATATATCAAACCATTAGATCTGATACCATGTTGGAGAATCATAGGATTAGGTAGATCGGAGAGATAATATTCCAAAAGAGAGGTGGTGTCTAAAGATATCGTTATAGCACTTAAGAACAATTAAGCATAGCTCAACATACATGGCAGTGTAAAAAAACAAAATATTTCCATACAAAACTCTCACATATTGTTCACTTCTTGATCAATCCATAAGGCCATATTTTTATAGGACCAAGATGTAACCATCTCCCATGAAGTGGGAAAACAAGACTCGCGTAGATTGGAAAGGGAACATAAAAAAAATCATTAATTCCTACCTTGTTCTACACACTAGATGATTGTTTTTTTCTAACTTCCCAACCAATTGAATGCATAGTCAACCATTTAGTTGGTCCCTTAATAGGCCACTCGGTGGACCACCCATGAAGTATACCAATTTATTGTGGATTAACTATTTCCACAAGATCCAAATGTGTGTTGAACCCAAATAGCCAATTGTTGCAACATTATTTTGTTATGTGATGCCTTCAATTGCACAATTTAGATGAAGGGTATTCCTTAAAGTTATTAAGTTGGCTTTCATTGATTCATAAGCACACTAAGAAGACCAATAATCATATTCAAGGGAAGATCCCTCGGTGGGGTTAGGGATTTCACACATATCCTACAAAAAATATTTCCTTAGAAATAACGTAATGGAAAAATGAAATACAGTGACTTTTTTTATTTCCAAATATCATAGGACATCATCCCTTCATAGTGAGGTCTAGAAAAATTTAAGGAAAAATTCATGATAAAACTGCAACTCTTTTTTAATATGATCCCAATGGAAAATACCCAAAGATCCAAAATAAAACAAATTGCAAAGAAGAAAAATCAGTTAAATTAACAAAATCCACCTAAATTGGTAGAAGCCATGTAGAAAAACTCTTCCAAAAAAAAACAAAAGAAGAGAGGAAGGTAGAAACTTACCCAAAGAGTCGTAGATACTTTAATCCAATTTTCATTGGGGAAAAATATCCAAGATAATATCAATTCATTGCTAGAATATTACAGGAATTGCATAGAAATTACACATATTCAAATATGAGTGGGTAGAGTATGCAATCGTCTTGAATTCTTTGATACTGCACTTCGATTTGTTAGACATTTTTATCCAATAACTTGTTTTGAGAACCAAAGAATTGGGTGGCTCTCAATATATAAAACATAAAATATATGAGCAAGTCACATTTGAAGGATCAACCATTGTCTTAGAGGGGTTATTGTATGAAGGAAAGTAGGGGAAGCACACGCTTACATCAATTGGGTCACTAAGCCAATCTTAGTACATTGATGAATATTCCATTGCCATTTCAATGGTGATACACACTTGTTAAATGAACCAACCTTTATGGCATGTCTCGACAAGGTTATTGTATGTAGAGATATGATTAACATATGAAGGAATGTAGGAATATCACACCCTTGCAATCAATTCGGTCATAGAGTCGACCTCGTACACCCCTAGTAAATGAATTGGCCTTAATAGTCTATCTCTAAAGGATTATCATATGTAAGAAGCTAGGAACAACACAATACTACAATCAATTTGGTCAGTAAGTCGACCTCAAGCCACCGAGAATTATGCCACACCATGTTGGTTGTACTGCACACATGGTAAATGAGTTGACTCTCATTGTCATTTCATATTAACAATGGAAAGCCTTATGTTAGTTGTCCCATGGAAATCAACAAGTATGGTGGCACTCTAAGTCCCATCAAGCCATAAGCCTCACAATGATAAAACACCTTATGTCAAAATTATAGTGAACATGCCATTACTTACTAGTATTGAACTTTATAGTATATGTTCGAATATGTATAGTTAGGTTTATCTTATATAGTATTCTACATATATAAGATATAGGGTTACATTTCACTATATAAGGGTTAGAGGTACATTTTCTTTAAGTTTTAAAGTTATGTGATGGAAATAAACTAGGTTCTCTTTACCATAATGGATACTCTCAAGATTGCCATAGAACATAATGGGCCTTGTAAATGTCCCAATGGCATAAAATCAACCCCAAAAAGAGATGTGAAAATGCACTAGATTCAATGCTTTTATCTCACTTCCATTGTTTACTAGTTCAGTCATTGAGATGGATGTGTGTAAGATCCCCTTCCATATGACCAAGATTGGGAAGACTTAGTAGCCTAGTTGTTCCCCCTAGTCTATACTCTCACTAAAAGGGGACTAAGGGGGGGAAATTATGTCATTAAGGTGCTAAAGTCGAATTATTAAAGTGACATTGGCTAAAAAGGAAATAAAGCTAATTGGCTATGATGAGATAAGTAAGAAATAAACCTTAGAAAGCCAATTAATAATTTAAGTGAGAATTAGAATGATGGAGTATAAAAATAAGAGGAGGGCTCCTCACTCCTAATTCTTGATCATTTTTCTATTTGAAAATTGAGCTCTGACACCTTGAGTGTTTTCAGGGTTTAGACAAACCCTATAGATCAGCACAGAGGTGAAATATCCCTCCTTTCCTGTTCCAAGCTTGGACAAGGTGGTGAAAGATTCCACCCTCACCATTCTATTCCAATTCAGATCCATTTCTTGCATTATTTCTGAAGAGGGGCACAATTGCTGGAGGATTTGATTTAGCTTATGGGAGTGAGATCTTGAAGATATCTGAGTTAAAATT
This sequence comes from Picea mariana, assembly GCA_032191745.1. Taxonomy (NCBI): domain Eukaryota; kingdom Viridiplantae; phylum Streptophyta; class Pinopsida; order Pinales; family Pinaceae; genus Picea; species Picea mariana. The sequence continues at coordinate 22,903 of JASDQU011403667.1, forward strand.
TGTTTGGAACACCTGGAGCGACTTTTCTTGGCACTTTTGCGGGTTTCTAGCATCCATATTTATTTATTATCAGAGTTGGAAAAATTTCCTGAAGGAGGGCGCACTAGGGGTTTGAGATCCAGTGATTAGTGGTTAGTTTTTTCATCTACAGCCAGGGAAACTCCTCACATGAGTTAGCCATCATCATCTCTACAAGTTTACAGCTATTTATTTGGTTTTGGAGGCCAGATCTAGTGAGGCCGAATTTCTAAGGGAGTTTCCAGCCAGAGAGGGGCGCAACTCAGCTAGAAGGTTCATGCAGTGAGTAGAAGGGAAAGAGATTGATCATGTAGATATTTTCATGCAGTTATTGGAGGTTCGGGAGAGTTCATATATCTCTCTTTTTTGTATCTTGGAGGAATATATGGCCACACATTCTATCTTCTCATGTATTTCCAAATCTACTCTTCTATAGTACTGAGGTCAGTTATTTAAGATATAAATTCATATATGAAATGTTGTGGATATTCTCTTGTGTTATTCCTATTTGTATCTTGTTGTTATCAGTCATTTATTTCATGTAAACCATTTACTTACTACAAAACAACAAAACTAAACCCTAACGCAACTCAATAAGACAAAACTTGCAAACTGTTTGACAAAACATCACAACCAGAAACAAAAAAATTCAAGGGTCTTCAAGCAGATCCACTTGGGAACCTTACAGTGGTATCAAAGCATTGAATCCTCCCAGCCAGTGGGTATTTGTTGATGAAAGGATGCAATAGGAAGAAGAAATACAAAGGGGCTGAGGAACCAGAAACAGACATGGGGGAAAGACAAGAAGATGGTACAGATAAGGAAGTGCCAACGAAATTGGAAAAAATAACACATGAATTACAACGTTCTATGGATAAAACACAATTTGTCTTGCAACACCATTTGGATGAGACACATGATCACTTATCCAAGGGACAGGTTGAACTTAATTCATCCTTGATAGCTATTGAACAGGGACAGGAGCGCTTGGTTACTACATTGGAGGTATGAAAGGACAGGATTGCACATCTTCTTATGCAGATTGTACATGGTAGGCAACTGCAGAATAATGAAGGGAATAATGGGGCTAGTGGATCTCATGGAAGAGAGAGATATCACGCAGATACTAGTCACAGGGCCCACACTGAGGTTCAAATTATGTTTGGGGTCGCAAACAATAGGGTGTCAGGGAGTAGCAGAGTCACATTCGGGCCTTACATGCCAAGTTTCCTGGACACACAGCAGTAGGATGCCCATTTCCCAGGACGTATGGAAATAAAGGACAACTTTGAGGATTATGAGAGGGAGTATTCAACCTTGAGTGCAGGGTTTAGGAGATAGGTTTCATTGGCAAAATATTTCGGTATCAAATATAGACGCAGGCCCAGAGATTTTCATAGGGGAAACGATGATCTAGGGCGCAAAGCAGGAAAAATGGAAATTTCCCCCTTTTATGGGGCAGCCAAATATTCTGCAAAGGCATGGGTACAAAATTTGGATGCTTATCTGCAGTCAAACCCCATGATGGAGATGGATGCCATCAAATTTTCCACCTTATACTTGGAAGGAAAGGCCCATGAGTGGTGGTACCATGGGACAACTACTTTGGGACATGCACACATTACTTCATATGCAGAATTCAAACAAAGAATCATGGACATGTTTGATCAAGGAGATCCAGAGCTTCATTTACGTGAGCTCACACAACTTAAGCAGACATGATCACTAAGGCATTCATATAATATTTTCAAAGGCTAGCAGTGATGGTTTCAGATGTGTTATAATCTAGACGGATGATTCTCTTTTCTAAGGAGCTAACAGAGCCATTGTGTGGTTGGGTCAATGCTTTTAAGCCTACTATCCTTCAAGATGCAATTTGAAGGACTAGGGACTTGGAGGGGGCAGCTTCAAAACACAAGTTTTCTCCAAGGCCGCCACTTTCTCCAAGAGTAAGAGATCAAATAGTTGTAGAAAAAGGTAAGGGAAAACTAGATGAAGCTACAAAAGAGAGTTGAGAAGGAAACAACTATGCTATACCTATAAAGAACCATGGAAGCCAGGGCATAGATGCATGGGAAAGGGGAAGATTCACAATATATAGTTCATTTCTTGTAGTGAGGAGGAGGAGGATGTTGGGCATCTGCAAAACATGGAAGTGGACCAAGAAGAAGAGAAGTACATGCATGGGGAAGAAGAAGAGGAGACAATGCGCAAGCAGGAAGGGATTAAGAAGGTTTTTATAGCATCCATTAGTGGAGTGCCAAAATTCAACACTTTTAGGATGAGAGGATTCCTCCAAGGAAAAAAGGTCACCATACTTATTGATGGAGAGGCTTCCGATAATTTCGTTGATGTTGCATTGGTAAACAAGATACATCTTCCCACTGTTGAGTTTGAGGGTTTCTTAGTGGAGGTAGCAGGAGGGTGCACCATGCCATGTGACGGGTACATTCCAAAGATGAGTCTCACTTTGGTTAGATACAACTTGACACAGGATCACTATGTGATGGACCTACCAGACACCAATGGCATACTTGGGGTGTAGTGGCTTAGCACTTTGGGTCCTATTACCACAAATTATAAAACTATGGAGATGTCCTTCAATTCTCAAGAAGGAAAGAGAGTGAATTTAAAGGGGATGACAGAAAATGCACTTAGGGTGGTCTCAACAAAGCACATGGAGGCTATATTCAGGCATGAGGGCGTGGCTTACGCAGCAGAATGTTTGGTTTCAGTGAAATCCACTAAGGAAGGACAACAACACTATTCGCAAGACATACAGAGGATACTTGGAAAGCATGAAAAGGTGTTTGGGAAAATTCCTCTAGGGAAAACAACAGATAGAGGTTTTGAACACACCATTGAGCTAGAAGAGGAAAATAAACCAATCATCACCATACCTTATCAACACCCAAAAAGGTTCAAGGACGAAATTGAAAAGGCCATCAAAGAGTTGTTGGATACGGGTCACATTAGGCCTAGTTCAATCCCATTTGCATCTTCAATTGTGTTGGTTAAGAAGAAAGATGGCACCATGAGAATGTGCATTGACTACAGGGAACTAAACAAAAAGACAATAAAAAATAGTTATCCCATTCCCAAGATTGATGAGTTGCTTGATGAGCTCCATGACGCGGTATACTTTTCAAAGATTGATCTTCATTCCGGATACCATCAGATTCGGCTAAGGTAACAAGATATTCACAAAACAGCCTTCGGGTGTCATTATGGCCATTATGAATTTAAAGTTATGCCTTTTGGGCTAAATAACGCACTTGCCACATTTCAGTCTTGCATGAACCATGTATTCAATAAGCAAATGAGGAAGCATCTTTTGGTTTTCTTTGATGACTTGCTAATCTATAGCAAAACTTTGGAAGATCACCTCAAGCATCTTTATCAGATTTTGAGCTTCATGGAGGAGAAATCCTCGTATGCCAAGGAGTCTAAATGTGAGTTTGGGATTATAGAGGTATTATATTTGCGGCATATCATTGGAGAAAAGGGAGTACATGTTCATCAGGAAAAGATACAAACCATCTTGGATTGGCCAACACCTAGGAACATCACAGAGCTACGTGGATTTCTTGGTATTTTCACCTATTATAGGAGGTTTGTTAAGGGGTTCTCACAACTTTGTGTTCCCTTGAATAATCTAACCAGGAAAGGAGCGTTCAAGTGGACTGAAGTATCTCAACAAACTTTCAACAAAATGAAGAAAGTCATGAGCACTTTCCCATTCCTAGCATTACCATATTTCTCTCATCCCTTCATACTAGAGTGTGATGCATCAGGGGAAGGAATTGGGGCGGTCCTTATGCAGAACATGCATCCACTTTCTTTTGAGAGCAGAAAACAAAGGGGACCCTAGTTATTATACACTATCTATGATAAAGATATGCTAGCTATCATGCATGCTCTAGCAAAGTTCAGAAAATACTTGGTGGCAGACAAGTTTATAGTCAAAATTTATAACAACGGCCTTGAGTATTTCCTGGAGAAAAAAGACCTCAATGAAAGGCAACAGAAGTGGCTAANGTGTCATTATGGCCATTATGAATTTAAAGTTATGCCTTTTGGGCTACCTAACGCACTTTCCACATTTCAATCTTGCATGAACCACATATTCAATAAGAAAATGAGGAAGCATCTTTTGGTTTTCTTTGATGACTTGCTAATCTATAGCAAAACTTTGGAAGATCACCTAAAGCATCTTTATCAGATTTTGAGCTTCATGGAGGAAAAATCCTTGTATGCCAAGGAGTCTAAATGTGAGTTTGGGATTATAGAGGTATTATATTTGCAACATATCATTGGAGAAAATGGAGTACAGGTTCATCAGGAAAAGATATAAACCATATTGGATTGGCCAACACCCAGGAACATCACAGAGCTACATGGATTTCTTGGTATTTTCACCTATTATAGGAGGTTTGTTAAGGGGTTCTCACAACTTTGTGTTCCTTTGAATAATCTAACCAGGAAAGGAGCGTTCAAGTGGACTGAAGTAGCTCAACAAACTTTCAACAAAATGAAGAAAGTCATGAGCACTTGCCCATTCCTAGTATTACCATATTTCTCGCATCCCTTCATACTAGAGTGTGACGCATCAGGGGAAGGAATTGGGGCGGTCCTTATGCATAACATGCATCCGCTTTCTTTTGAGAGTAGAAAACAAAGGGGACCCAAGTTATTATACACTATCTATGATAAAGAGATGCTAGCTATCATGCATGCTCTAGCAAAGTTCAGAAAATACTTAGTGGGAGACAAGTTTATAGTCAAAATTTATAACAACAACCTTAAGTATTTTCTGGAGAAAAAAGACCTCAATGAAAGGCAACAGAAGTGGCTAAGCAAAATCCAAGCCTATGATTTTTATATAGAATTTTTCAAAGGGAAGAATAATGTGGCAGTAGATGCATTTTCTAGGAGGCCTACAGCTTATGCTCTATCAAAAATTTTGGTTGAATGGAAATCGCATCTACTAGTAGAATACTTCAAAAACAAGTTTGCTTGTGAGCTCATGGATGGGAAAATTCAAGATGAGAGGTTTTGGATTCTATATGATCTCATCTACTATAAGGGGAGGATTTATATAGTGTCAGAATCCAAATTTAAATAAAGGGTGTTAAGAGCATTTCATGATTCACCTATAGCAAGTCACCAAGGGTTCCTCAAAACTTATAGGAAAATTAGAGAAAGATTTGCATGGAAGGGTCTCAAAGAATATGTCATGCACTATGTTAAGGAGTGCACAACTTGTCAGCAAAACAAGGTTGAGCACACTCGTTCAACAAGCTTGTTGCAGCCACTTCCCATTCCAACACAGAAATGGGAAAGTATATCTATGGATTTCATCACAAGATTGCCTAAGGTACACGGCAAGGATGGCATCTTTGTAGTTGTGGATCACTTGACCAAATGTGTGCATTTCTTCACCATATCCATGGAGTATAGCGCATCTCAGGTAGCAGAATTGTTCTTCAGAAAAGTTTTCAGGTTACATGGGTTGCCCAAGAATATTTTGAGTGACAAGGATAGCAGGTCCTTTAGTACTTTCTGGCAGGAGCTATTCAAACTTATTGGCACTTAATTGACTCCTAGCACAAGCTATCATCCTCAAACTAATGGACAAACAAAAATAGTCAATAAATGGGTGGAAGACTATCTCGGGAATTATGTGGCAGGTCATCAAAGAGATTGGGTTAAATGGTTGCATTTAGGGGAGTATTGTTATAACACTACCCATCACAGGTCCATTGACATGACACCTTTTAGAGCACTATACAGATATGATTCACTCGCCTTCATGGAGATTGCACTTGGGGACAGAAGGGCTCCTATGGCTAAGGATTGGATCTAGGAGAGTCACGAAATTCTTAAGGAGCTTAAGGATCATTTGTAGAGGGCTCAAAACCAGCAAAAGATCTATGCAGACAAAAACAGGGTGGAGCGCAGTTTTGAGGTGGGAGACTTGGTCTATTTGAGACTATATCCATATCGACAGACATTCATCAAGAAAATTGGCATGGAAAAACTCAAACCTCGTTTCTATGGTCCATATAGGGTGAATAGAAGAGTTTGGGAGTGATCCGGATTTATGAGCAGGACGAAATGAAAACATAGATTTATAATATTAACACAGAGACACATTGAACAATAATAGAGATACAGTAAAACTTGACTTCTATTAAATAAGAAATGTGCTAAAAATTGTAAAATGCAAACTGAAAACAACCTTGCTAGAATAGTGGCAGCTTAAACATAGTTATCAACTTAATGAGAACTCTACAGAGATCTTGTTTTTGGGGGGGGAGGCAATTTTTTCAATGCTTATTTTTCATCTGTTTTCAAATTTTTCTAATTTTTTTTTTATTCAATGGTGTTTTTAGTCATTTTTCCATGCTTCTTTCAATCTAAAAAATATTTTTTACCATTTACTTTTTTGAAGTTACGATTTTTCATATAATTGTGTCTCCTTAATTAATTTATTGTTCCATACTTTTAAAATATAGTGTAAAACACCATTTTTAACACTTTGTTTACATTTACTTCAATACATAGAAAAAAAAATTGTAGTTAAATAACACTATTTTTAAATATTTAGCAAAAAAACATAATTCAATTTTTTTTTATAAATAAAAAATTAAAAAGAAACTAAGAAAAATAAAAGAATTAAAATTTAAAAAAAAACACGTTAAAAAGCTAAATTAAATAATAATAAAAAATTAAAGAAAAACTTAAAAAACCAAAGAAGAAAAAAATGCCAAAAAATAAAACAAATATATAAACTAAGATAAAACTAGAAAAAAAAAATGATAAAAAAACAAATTTATGGCCCAAAAACTTTAGAAATGTTTAAAAATAACAAAAAACAATTAAAAATATATATTAAAAAAAAACAAATTAAAATACCTAAACTAAAAAAAAAAAATAACTTTTTTTATTAAAAAACTTTAAAATATGTAAAATTTTATTAAAAACACACACACACACACACACACACACACACACACACACACACACATATATATATATATATATATATATATATATATATATATA